>JAVIAB010000130.1:0-30361 GCA_032433765.1 Megaustenia siamemsis | reverse complement strand
TCATTCAATCATGACAGAAGGATGATCATGTGCCCAATATTATTCATTCAGTCATGACAGAAGGATGATCAGGTGGTCCAATATTCATTTAGTCATGACAGAAGGATGATCATGTGGTCCAATATTCATTCATTCAATCATGACAGAAGGATGATCATGTGTTCCAATATTCATTCATTCAGTCATGACAGAAGATGATCATGTGTCCAATATTCATTCATTCAGTCAAGACAGAAGGATGATCAGGTGGTCCAATATTCATTCATTCAATCATGACAGAAGGATGATCAGGTAGTCCAATATTCATTCAGGGACTCATGACAGAAAAGACATCTTTTTTTTATAAACTCCGAGCTTCTTGTAAATGCAAATATTTTAAATAGAAAATTATAAAAAGCAGATACTTCAACATACACATACACGCATTATAAATACATATGGGATTCTTAATCTGTTTTCTTGTACCATGACAGCTCTGTCAGTTTGGAGAAAGCCATGGACTCCTATTGGTAACTATCTAAAACCTGTCTATTGAGTTATTTGAGGGTTATCATCATTGCACTCTGGACATGTCCATAGGTGCTCATATCCCCACTTCTCAACATGCTCTGCAGAGTCCAGTGACTAGCGACTCCAGCTACATTTGGGATGCAGTGAAGTTTAAGACCCGAAGAGAATCAGAGATACATAAATAAATGCCTCAACTAGATGTATTGAAAGCTATGGAACCTCTAGGTGTATTGACACCAATAGATTTGATCATGTAATGAATTCTTTGAACCTCTCCAGGTGTAATGAAGGTCATGAATCTTTAGATGTAATGATTCTATGAACCTCTCCAGGTGTAATGAAGGCTACAAACCTCTAGATGTATTGACACCCATGGATTTCCACATGTAATGAATTCTATGAACCTCTCTAGGTGTAATGAAAGTCATGAATTCTATGAACCTCTCTAGGTGTAATGAAGGTCATGAACCTCTCTAGGTGTAATGAAGGTCATGAATATCTAGATGTAATGGAATTCTATGAACCTCTCTAGATGTAATGAAGGTTATGAACCTCTCTAGGTATAATGAAGGTTATGAATATAGATGTAATGAATTCTATGAACCTCTCTAGGTGTAATGAAGGTCATGAATATCTAGTATAATGAATTCTATGAACCTCTATAGGTGTAATGAAGGTCATGAATATCTAGTATAATGAATTCTATGAACCTCTCTAGGCGTAATGAATTCTATGAACCTCTCTAGGTGTAATGAATTCTATGAACTCTCTAGGTGTAATGAAGGTATGAGGCTCTAGGTGTAATGAAGGTTATGAGGCTCTAGGTGTAATGAAGGTTATAAGGCTCTAGGTGTAATGAAGGTCACGAATCTCTAGATGTATGAAGGTTATGAACCTCTAGATGTTTTGATGCCCATATACTTCTAGGTGTAATGAAAGCGTGAACCACTACATGTAAAGAAGGTTATGATCCTCTTGATGTTTTGATATCCATATACTTCAAGATGTAATGAAGAAACGTGAACCACTACATGTAATGAAGGTTATGATCCTATTGATGTTTTGATATCCATATACTTCTAGGTGTAATGAAAGCGTGAACCACTACATGTAATGAAGGTTATGACCTCTTGATGTTTTGATATCCATATACTTCTAGGTGTAATGAAAGGTGAACCACTACATGTAATGAAGGTTATGATCCTCTAGATGTTTTGATATCCATATACTTCTAGGTATAATGAAAATGTGAACCACTACATATAATGAAGGTTATGATCCTCTTGATGTTTTGATATCCATATACTTCTAGGTGTAATGAAAGGTGAACACTACATGTAATGAAGGTTATGATCCTCTAGATGTTTTGATATCCATATACTTCTAGTATAATGAACGTGTGAACCACTACATGTAATGAAGGTTATGATCCTCTTGATGTATTGATATCCATATACTTCTAGGTGTAATGAAAGCGTGAACCACTACATGTAATGAAGGTTATGATCCTCTAGATGTTTTGATATCCATATACTTCTAGGTATAATGAGAGTGTGAACCACTACATGTAATGAAGGTTATGATCCTCTTGATGTTTTGATATCCATATACTTCTAGGTGTAATGAAAGCGTGAACCACTACATGTAATGAAGGTTATGATCCTCTTGATGTATTGATACCCTTGAATCTTTAGATATAATGGCGGGTATAAACCTCAAAGAGATATACAAATTATGAACCCTTTTGGCAGTTTCAAATTTCATAAACCCATCACAATCTCAGATGAAGGATATGTGTAAACAGAAGTACAACATTTGATGGCCTTACAGCAAGAATTTACGTGTGAGATGTTCTGAGAGCTATGACCCCTTTTCCTTCAAACATCAAATAAATGACATATAGCGAAAAGCAATTCACACAAACAAAATTAAATTATTTTGTTGCAAAATTCTGAAAGCAAAATTACGCCTAGGGAAAAATGAACAATCATCTGTTATTATGCTGTCATTTTCGCAAGTCTTAAGTGTGTACGTGCTACTGCTAACGGATTGAAGAACCCCAACGGGCCGTACCATCAACATAAACAGAGACTGAATTTTGTCGATTTCTAGCTCCTTAACAACCAAGGCATTGCAGGGCTGTTGAAGGAGGCCATCCCAGTCAACAACCATCTGACCACGTGTCAGCTGCCCTGACAGCTCTACTGTTGCGTAAACAGGCTCCGCACTCAGCACAACCGAGCGATCAATGACTAGGGCCATGCAGTAACCGTCCGCATGAGCGATATCCTCCCCGTCCAGCTGCACGAGCTGGTTTTGCAGACTCTAAACAGATCGCTTGACGAAGTCGGAGACATATGTGCCTGCGTTTGTCCACAAATCAAAGAAATCCTGCAGGAAGGACAAATAAATAATCAAGAAATCATGTAGGATGGAAAACCAAATCAGTCACAATATTAATGTCTTACTTTCTCTTTTTCTACTCTTTATATGGGCAACAATTGTGAAATAATGATTTACTCTTTGTGTCTAGTCCTTATATAAATAATGATTTACTCTTTGTGTCTAGTCTTATATAAATAATGATTTACTCTTTGTGTCTAGTTCCTTATATAAATAATGATTTACTCTTTGTGTCTAGTCCTTATATAAATAATGATTTACTCTTTGTGTCTAGTCCTTATAAATAATGATTTACTCTTCATCTGGTCTTTATACAGTCGAACCTGGTCTTAGGACCACCTGTTTAAAGCGTTTCCCTGGTTATAGGACCGGGTCTACAATTTCCCCGAGTTTTTTTACTATATGCTAACACTGATTACGGCGCTCACCGTATGACGCGACCAGAGACCAGGCTAATTAACCGCCGCCAATGTTATTTATCCCGTTTACGACACGCGGGTAATCCGAGATAACGATACACTGACCAGCCAGTCCTTCTCTGTCTCGCTGGGAGCCATAAACGATCGACACAGGTGTCTACAGGTGTCGAAGTTTTCCCGTATTTAGTGAGTCCCAGATTACAGTGGGACGTGTTACGTTTATCAGTCAATACTGGTGTGAGAAACACGGCAGACAGAGATCTATGATTCGTGAAGTGACATCACTTCGCGGTTCCGTCTAGACCAGAGTAGACCATTGCGTGGCCCGTATAAATTACAGAATTAACTAAAGAATTAGTCATTGCCCGCTTAGAGTGTATTCACGTACATGTACAGTATCTCAGTGAATTATTTTTGTGGATTTTAAAAGTGTTACACACAATATAGGAATGGCCAGTGTCAAAAGTGTAAAACCAAAAGCATTAACGCTGGAAGAATGAATATCAGTGATTCGACAAAATATTTTTGTGTGTTTAACTATCGTGTTTTATGAAAAGTGTCCAACCAGTGGCTATTGTAGACCGACATGTGCACTATGTTCTACTCATGGATTACGCTGATTTGCAGGTTAGTTTTCATAGTGCTTAGGATAAAATTTTTTTTATCGCTCTATTTATTATGTGAAACCTGTGAGGCAGGACCACCTGTCCTATGGGACCAGTTTTTGAAAGTCCCGTGAATGGTCGCCTTAGACAGGTTCGACTGTATAAACAATGATTTACTATTCGTCTAGTCCTTATATAAATAATAATTTCTCTTCGTCAGGTCCTTATATAAATATGATTTACTTTTCATCTAGTCTTTATATAAAGAACAATGATTTACTCTTCATCTAGTCTTTATATAAAGAACAATGATTTACTTTTCATCTAGTCTTTATATAAAGAACAATGATTTACTTTTCATCTAGTCTTTATATAAAGAACAATGATTACTTTTCATCTAGTCTTTATATAAAAAACAATGATTTACTCTTTGTCTAGTCCTATATAAAGAACAATGATTTACTCTTTGTCTAGTCCTTATATAAAGAACAAAGATTTACTCTGTGACAAGTCATTATATAAAGAACAAAGATTTACTCTGTGACAAGTCTTTATATAAAGAACAAAGATTTTACTCAGTGTCAAGTCTTATATAAAGAACAATGATTTACTCTTGTCTAGTCCTTATATAAAGAACAATGATTTACTCTTGTCTAGTCCTTATATAAAGAACAATGATTTACTCTTTGTCTAGTCCTTATATAAAGAACAAAGATTTACTCTGTGACAAGTCTTTATATAAAGAACAAAGATTTACTCTGTGACAAGTCTTTATATAAAGAACAAAGATTTACTCAGTGTCATGTCTTTATATAAAGAAGGGAAAATTGAAAAATAATGGAATGGTAAAAGCTTTATGCGATTAGTAGACGATACAGATTTGAACGATGTTTCAGCCTAATAGGCCTTCAGCAGGAACAAACAAACAACACGCACACACAGATATGTAAGTAAATAAAACTAATCCTACATAGCTAACTAGTAACGAAACATCCAAACAAAATAATCGAAATTGGTTAAAGAAAAGAAAAATGACTTCCAGTGTCGTGGACCGTGATCAAACGGGAACTGAACACATATCTGACTATCTAGACAGTGTCTACCAGCCCATGGAATTAGTCTTCCCTCATATGTCAAGGACACAAACCATGCCTTGAGTATCTTCTCTTCCATCTCTCTCTCCCGTGGTCGCTCATACTGACTTTTCGCCCTTGATGTTTGCTCTCTCTACACCTCTATTCCTCACTCCGACGGCCTCCTGGCTCTACGTTTCTTTCTTGACCAGAGGCAACACCCCTCTGTGGATACTGCCACTCTTCTCCGCCTTACTGAGCTTGTACTCAACCTCAATACCTTTGAGTTTGATCGTAACTTCTATGACCAGGTTAGTGGAGTAGCCATGGGCACCAAGATGGGCCCTAGCTATGCTTGCCTATTTATGGTTTACCTTGAGCACCAAATTCTCAATTCATATCAAGGTCCCCTTCCCATCATATACCTTCGGTACATTTATGACTGCTTCGGACTTACCGATCTACCTGAGGATGACCTCTCCAGGTTTATCGACTATATTGGTAGCTATCACAATGCTATCAAGATCACATCTTGTATATCCACCTCCTCTGTTACCTTCCTAGATCTTATTGTTTCTTTGGGCACTTCTGGCCTCCACACCTTGGTTTTCTATAAACCAACAGACGCCCATTGTTATCTTCTCTATACTTCATCACATTCACCTTATTGTCGTGATTCAATTCCGTTCTCCCAGTTATTGCGCCTCCGTCGCATCTGCCAGGATGACCAAGATTTCCTCCAACAGGCTCAACTCATGTTAGGTTTCTTCAGCCGTCAGCTTTATCCAGATTTGATCCTCCAGTCTGCCCTCAAGCGAGTCCTCCTCATCTCCCATCCCGAGGCACTCACTCCTTCCAACCGCCCCTCCTCTGAGAGAACCATACTCACCCTCACCTATCACCCTCACTATTTAGCTGCTGTGAGGATACTCAACCGCTACCGTTCCATTCTCCTCTCTGATCCCACAACCCGTCTACTTTTTAGTGAACCCCCTTCAAGTGCGACAGGACTTTGGAAGATATTCTGGCTAGGAGCCGTCTCCCTTGCTCCGACCATCAACACTTCGGTACGGCCCCTTGTGGTCGGAACTGTATCACCTGTGCCTATGTGCTCCCTACTGATCGGTCTTATTACCTAATGGACGGTTTGAGATCAAGCATGGCTTCACATGTGTGTCCCGTAACATCATTTATGCCATCATATGCCAACGATGCCACATGACGTACATTGGCGAGTCTGGAAGACGATTAGCGGAAAGATTTTGTGAACATCTACGAGATGTTTCACAGAATACTGGCACTCCAGTGTCTTCCCATTTCACTCCCAAGATCACAAGGGCAAAGATGACATCCGTATCACTGGTATTGTCCTTTGCCACTCTGGCGACCGCAGCCGATTCACTTTGGAGAACCGCCTCATAGTCCAGTATGGCTCGCTGACCCCACGAGGCATTAATGTATCACACTCGTACACATAGTTCCCTTTCAGTTACTCCTTCCCTTTTGCATAGCCTTCTCTCCTGCCATGTTTGGGTTCTTTAGTCTACCTACTATGCTATGCCATTCATAGCTCACCTCCACTAGTCCCCATTGAGACACTTCGGTGTTCTCCTACACCTCTTTTTTCTGTGCTACTTACCCTCATATGTTTTTATTGTACCCCACTCTCAGCCTTTTGAGTACCTGTTATTCTACTGTTCTATTCTTTCTCCTCTGTTTTTTCACACTGACCCCCGTGTGTACTCTTCTGGTGATATGTGCGTTATGCGCACATTTCTACACATATATGATTGTCCCTGTATGGGTGTGCACATGCATGTGTGTTACATATATATATACCCTTACGTATGCGTGTGAAAGCTGGAAAACAACAAGAGATATAGAAACAAAGTTGAACGCATTCGAAAATAAATGTCTAAGGAAAATACTTGGTATAGAATGGAACGAATTCAAAACAAACGAGGAAATTAGAGAAATCGCCAATCAACCACTAATATCTTCAGTAATAAAGAAAAGACGATGGTCATACGTTGGACATGTGATGAGAAGAGATAATAATCGAAATAGCAAAGCAAGCCCTCATATGGGAAACAACAGTAAAAGAAAAAGAGGAAGACCCAGGGAGACACTGAGAAGAACATTGATGAGAGAGGCAAGAGCAGCAGAATCGGCTCCCTCAATGAGATAGAACTGCTTGCACAGAACAGAGACAGATGGCGAGATTGATAAATATCTTTAAAAGAAAACTGCTAGAACAAAAATTCATATAGGAGAAGAGTGTATCTTGGTCTACGCCCTATGGGCCGGTTACGGCTCGAAAGGTCAATAGATAGATAGATATATATATATATATATATACTATATATAATATATGCTTGTATGTGTGTGCAGGTAGTATACATGTACATGTATGTATATGTAGGTGTATGTTGATATGTATAAGTAGGTGCATGTCTGTTTGTATGTGTGTATATGTATACACCATCTGTGTGTGTGTTTATACATGTGGCCCTTAGATACTTTTAGACCATGTCAGTGTCTTTGCAGTCGAGGTTACCTAGACAGCGTTCCCCCGCATGTGTATTTTTAGACCCCTTCACCTGACCAGAGGGTATATATACAGCTAGACCCTTGTGACTCGCCCTTTCCTGTTCTGACCACGGTCCACGACACAGGGAAGTCATTTTTTTTTATTCTTTAACCAATTTCGATTATTTTTTTGGATGTTTCATTACTAGTTAGCTATGTAGGCTTAGTTTTATTTACTTACATATCTGTGTGTGCGTGTGTTGTTTGTTCCTGCTGAAGGCCTATTGGGCCGAAACGTCATTCAAATCTGTGTCATCTACTAATCACGTAAAGCTTTTACCATACTATTTTTTCAATTTTCCCTCACATTCAGCTTTACTGCAGCATTGCATTTTATGCATTCATTTGCATTTCTTTGCCTTAACCCTTTATATAAAGAACAACAATTTACTCTGTGACAAGTCTTTATATAAAGAACAAAGATTTACTCTGTGACAAGTCTTTATATAAAGAACAAAGATTTACTCTGTGACAAGTCTTTATATAAAGAACAATGATTACTCTGTGACAAGTCTTTATATAAAGAACAAAGATTTACTCTGTGACAAGTCTTTATATAAAGAACAAAGATTTACTCTGTGACAAGTCTTTATAAAAAGAACAATGATTTACGCTGTGACAAGTCTTTTTATAAAGAACAATGATTACTCTGTGACGAGTCTTTATATAAAGAACGACGATTTAATCTGTGACAGGTCTTTTTATAAAGAACAAAGATTTACTCTGACATGATAAGTCTTTTTAGATTATGCCTTAATCTGTATGTGTGTTCATATAACACAATATCTCATAACTTATAAAAATGGGTGTGTTTGCATTGAAATCATTATCAAATATTGCATTAATCCTGATTAAAAATGCTGTCAAAATTATGATCTCAAAATACACAAATCGTAGTATTTCGACTGTCTGCAGCAGAATATCAGTGCCTCTTTCCTGCCATGTACCTGCCCAATCGTTTACACCAGTGACTCGTGGTGCGTCATTGCAACCAAAGTTGTTTTTTTCTTTAAATACAACAGAGGCATAATAAGAATGATGGTGATGAAGAAAAATGACGACAGAATCGTAAGGATTTGATTTTTTTATTGAGCAGTAAGTGGAAGAAATTATGTTTTATTTTATATGTTCTAACACGCAGTAAGTGGAAAAAAATTATATATATAATACTCACACTGCCCTGGTGTATGTAAAATAGTACCCACAATGTCTGGTGTTTGTAAAATAGTACCCACAATGTCCTGGTGTTTGTAAAATAGTACCCACAATGCCCTGATGTATGTAAAATAGTACCCACAATGCCCTGGTGTATGTAAAATAGTACCCACAATGCCCTGATGTATGTAAAATAGTACCCACAATGCCCTGGTGTATGTAAAATAGTACCCACAATGCTCTGGTGTATGTAAAATAGTACCCACAATGCTCTGGTGTATGTAAAATAGTACCCACAATGCTCTGGTGTTTGTAAAATAGTACCCACAATGCTCTGGTGTATGTAAAATAGTACCCACAATGTCCTGGTGTTTGTAAAATAGTACCACAATGCTCTGGCGTATGTAAAATGGTACCCACAATGCCCTGATGTATGTAAAATAGTACCCACAATGCCTGGTGTTTGTAAAATAGTACCCACAATGCCCTGGCGTATGTAAAATGGTACCCACAGTGTCCTGGCATATATAATAGTAGAGACAAATAATAATAAATGAATATTATTATAGAGGGAAACATCCGAGGCGATAATCAGTGAATCAATTCAGAGGAAGAGATATGTTACAGCACTCGGAAAAAATGACAAATAATCAACAACAGAAAAAATATGGACCAAGGCAGGATCGAACCCGTACTCAGTGGCACAGCGCCTTGCCACGAAAAGCCAAACGCTAGGGAACACTGCCACTCAGCTAGCTAACCTTCATATATAATAGTAAAAGTAAAAAAAGTAAAGTACCCCTGTCACGCCAAGTGGCGTATAGGGAAATATGGTGTTAGTGATCCTATTTTACAGACCTTCAGCACATGATTTTTGGGGTACTGTGGTCGGTATTATGCCGTGCTGCTTTACTTTCCCAGAAAAAAATCCGGTGCCCGTTTAAGGAATAATCCACGGCCAGAAGCCGTCGGTTGAGATCGAACCCTACCCCTTGTCCTTTGTAGTCCAGTTCACTAACCACTGAGCTATCGCGTTTCCCATATATAATAGGGTACACATTTTTTTTAAAAAAATAGACAAATATCAAAGTTAGCAACAATACAACACCGAGGTGAATGATGGTCAATATTTACCCAGGGAAGCAGAAATTTTCTGCAGACCTCATACGGCAAAATTGTAATATTGATGAACTCTTTGAGCACCACCTGGGCTGCTTCGGGGTCATTGTAGAAGTTGAATTCTGCACAAGTGCTGACTCTGCCACGTGCTACATTGGAAGATAAAATAGTAGTTTGTGTTGAGGTTGGATATTATAAAGTAGGAGTTTGTGTTGAGGTTGGATATTATAAAGTAGTAGTTTGTGTTGAGGTTGGATAATAGTATAAAGTAGTAGTTTTGTTGAGGTTGGATATTATAAAGTAGGAGTTTGTGCTGAGGTTGGATATTATAAAGTAGGAGTTTGTGTTGAGGTTGGATATTATAAAGTAGTAGTTTGTGTTGAGATTGCATAATAGTATAAAGTAGAGTTGTGTTGAGGTTGGATATTATAAAGTAGGAGTTTGGTTGAGGTTGGATAATAGTATAAAGTAGTTGTTGTGTGAGGTTGGATAATAGTATAAAGTAGTAGTTTGTGTTGAGGTTGGATATTATAAAAGTAGGAGTTTGTGCTGAGGTTGGATAATAGTATAAAGTAGTAGTTTGTGTTGAGGTTAGATAATAGTATAAAGTAGGAGTTTGTGTTGAGGTTGGAATAGTAAAGTAGTAGTTTGTGTTGAGGTTGGATAATAGTATAAAGTAGTAATTTGTGTTGAGGCTGGATAATAGTATAAAGTAGTAATTTGTGTTGAGGCTGGATAATAGTATAAAGTAGTAATTTGTGTTGAGGTTGGATAATAGTATAAAGTAGGAGTTTGTGTTGAGGTTGGATAATAGTATAAAGTAGTAATTTGTGTTGAGGTGGATAATAGTATAAACTAGTAGTTGTGTTGAGGTTGGATAATAGTATAAAGTAGTAATTTGTGTTGAGGCTGGATAATAGCATAAAGTAGTAGTTTGTGTTGAGATTGGATAACAACATAAAGTAGTAGTTTGTGTTGAGGCTGGATAATAGCATAAAGTAGTTGTTTGTGTTGAGGTTGGATAATAGTATAAAGTAGTAGTTTGTGTTGAGGTTAGATAATATAAAGTAGGAGTCTGTGTTGAGTATCCAGCCTCCCCATTCATCTAGATGGATGGGAAGGCTGGGTAGTCTAGAAGTACAATGTCTGCCTCAAGACAGGAAGCACCTGGGTTCAAAGCACATCAGAAGCAGTGGTGATTTTTCAAAATAGATAAAATTAATCCATGTTTCTTTCAATTAACCTTCCCTGATCTCTGACAAAAAGAGAGTTCATCGATGCTATATAGAGCCAATTCTGACTTATGGAAGCGAATCATGGACAATAGACAAACAAATAAAAAGACGATAAGAGGCCACAGAGATGGGATTTCTCAGAAGAATGTTGAAAGTTCCCTGGACAGCTAAAAGACCAATGAGGAAGTTCATGAAGAAGCTGAATACCTTCAATGTTGCGCCCATGATGTAGAGGTCTTTAATCTTTCTTCCAACAGTGGAGTCCAGCTCATGGCCAGTGCCAGGTTGGTCAGTGGTGCCAGGGCCACGATGGTTACCTCTCCTGAAAATGTGACAACACTGGGCAATTGTGATATGAATGTGACAACGGTGGACAATTATGACATGAATGTGACAACGGTGGACAATTATGACATGAATGTGACAACGGTGGAGAATTATGACATGAATGTGACAACAGTGGACAATTATGATATGAATGTGACAATGGTGGACAATTATGACATGAATGCGACAACGATGGACAATTATGACATGAATGTGGCAACTGTGGACAAATATGACATGAATGTGACAAGGCTGGGCAATTATGATATGAATGTGACAAAGGTGGGCAATTATGACATGAATGTGGCAACGGTGGACAATTATGACATGAATGTGACAACTGTGGACAATTATGACATGAATGTGGCAACTGTGGACAAATATGACATGAATGTGACAAGGCTGGGCCATTATGATATGAATGTGACAAAGGTGGGTAATTATGACATGAATGTGGCAACTGTGGACAAATATGACATGAATGTGACAAGGCTGGGCAATATGATATGAATGTGACAAAGGTGGGCAATTATGACATGAATGTGACAACGGTGGACAATTATGACATGAATGTGGCAAAGGTGGGCAATTATGACATGAATGTGGCAACTGTGGACAAATATGACATGAATGTGACAAGGCTGGGCAATTATGATATGAATGTGACAAAGGTGGGCAATTATGACATGAATGTGACAACGGTGGACAATTATGACATGAATGTGGCAAAGGTGGGTAATTATGACATGAATGTGACAAAGGTGGGCAATTATGACATGAATGTGGCAACTGTGGACAAATATGACATGAATGTGACAAGGCTGGGCAATTATGATATGAATGTGACAAAGGTGGCAATTATGACATGAATGTGACAACGGTGGACAATTATGACATGAATGTGGCAAAGGTGGGCAATTATGACATGAATGTGACAAAGGTGGGTAATTATGACATGAATGTGACAAGGCTGGGCAATTATGACATGAATGTGGCAAAGGTGGGCAATTATGACATGAATGTGGCAAAGGTGGGCAATTATGACATGAATGTGACAAAGGTGGGCAATTATGACATGAATGTGGCAAAGGTGGGCAATTATGACATGAATGTGACAAAGGTGGGCAATTATGACATGAATGTGGCAAAGGTGGGCAATTATGACATGAATGTGACAAAGGTGGGCAATTATGACATGAATGTGGCAAAGGTGGCAATTATGATATGAATGTGACAAAGGTGGGCAATTATGACATGAATGTGACAACGGTGGGCAATTATGACATGAATGTGATAACTGTAGACAATTATGACATGAATGTGATAACTGTAGACAATTATGACATGAATGTGGCAAAGGTGGGCAATATGACATGAATGTGATAACTGTAGACAATTATGACATGAATGTGGCAAAGGTGGGCAATTATGACATGAATGTGGCAAAGGTGGGCAATTATGACATGAATGTGGCAAAGGTGGGCAATTATGAGATGAATGTGATAACTGTAGACAATTATGACATGAATGTGGCAAAGGTGGGCAATTATGACATGAATGTGATAACTGTAGACAATTATGACATGAATGTGGCAAAGGTGGGCAATTATGACATGAATGTGATAACTGTAGACAATTATGACATGAATGTGGCAAAGGTGGGCAATTATGACATGAATGTGATAACTGTAGACAATTATGACATGAATGTGGCAAAGGTGGGCAATTATGACATGAATGTGGCAAAGGTGGGCAATTATGACATGAATGTGGCAAAGGTGGGCAATTATGAGATGAATGTGACAACTGTGGACAATTAGTTTCTTGCAAATCTTTTAAGATTATTCCATGCCTTCCACAATCATCTCATCTCTGCTTCCATCTGTCTTCTCCAAAAATATTTTGGTCTTTCTCTTTGTTTTTTCCTTGGGGATTCCTAAAAATGGCCTGTTGTGTAATACTCTCAGTTGGCTTCTGCAGTGTGTGTCCTATCCAGCACCACCGTCTTTGAGACAGACATTGCTTCATCATAAAAAAATATGGTTATTTCGCGAGGATGTGCTTTCAGTTTTGGTAAGTAAATTTAGACATTCTAAAAATGTAACCCAAAGCTGACAGTTCAACCTCAGGCTGTCCCTCAATAAACACTTTGTTACCTGTGTCACTCAAAAGCCAGGAAAATGACAACAAACTTCGTGATGCTTGTTAACAAGGCTATATATCCAGGGCATAATGTCCACCTTTGTACAGACTGTGCTCCTCAATTGTTTGGATTATTTTTTCAGTTATATTTAATACTAAATGTCATGTTTTAACATATTTGTAACATCATCATCATCAAGTACCGGGCCTGCTGGCATAGGTGATCATGTCTCTCCACAACTTTCGATCAGTTATTTATCATTTCTGTTGTGGTCTTCTGCCAAGCCGTTCTCTTAAGCTGTCTGGTATCTCTATCTCTTCGTCCCTCAATTTTTCCAGTTGTTACAATATATTCCAGTTGTTCTCTTCTCATTACATGGCCAAAAAATGATGATTGTTTCTTCCTAATATTGGAAATTAGCTCTCTTTTTGCTTTGACCTCTCTCAGAACGTTTTCATTACTCTTCTTAGCTGTCCATGGTATTCTCAACATTCTTCTGTAAAATCACATTTCTACAGACTCCAGTGATCTTCTTGTCTGTTGTCCTTTTGTCCATGATTCACATCCATATTGTAAGACTGGCTCTACATAACATTTAAGATCTCTTTTCTTATTTCTATTGTCAAAAATGGATTGCATAGTATCTTCCTGACTTTTTGGAAGCTGCTTTTGCCTGAGCCATTCTGCATCTTACCTCTGTTTACATCTTCCGTCTGAGGTTAACAAAGTTCCCAAATATTTAAATTCATTTACCTGTTTTAATATTGTTCCACTTGTCTTTATTTTGCACTGAGGTGATGTCTTTTTCTTTGTTGTTACCATTACCTCTGTCTTTTTGCTATTAAGGTTGAGTCCTTTATTTTTGCTTTCTTTCACTATAATGTCCAACATTTCTTGTAACTCATTTCACTTTTAGCGATTAAGACTGTATCATCAGCATACTTTAGATTATTATATTATGACCTCCGATTGTTATTCCAGGCATGTTCCTTATGGATCTTAAAACAATCTCACTATAAATATTAAACAAATCTGGTGACAGCACACAACCTTGCCTAACACCCTTTTATATATTTGTAATAGAATGTAAAAAAAAAAAAAAAAAATTTCTATTTCTCAAAGTTTTATATAGGTTTTTATGTGAGTTGTAAATTTTACAATAGTTACGTAAAACAGATACAAATGAAAATCATATTGTAGGGTTATCAATCATTCACCCTAAACAAGTACAGGCATTCAAATAGGAAGTCTAGTAACACATCAATTCACAAACAACAGAGATAGACTCAAGATACAATAAAGCTTGTCAAATCATTGGATCGCTATCACCACTGTGTCCAACAAGGAAATAACTCTGGAGGCAAAACGAACACTCTACAATACAATCTTCATCCCAACGTTGTTCTACCAATGCCAGACCTGGACTCTACAATACAATCTTCATCCCAACGTTGTGCTACCAATGCCAGACCTGGACTCTACAATACAATCTTCATCCAACGTTGTGCTACCAATGTCAGACCTGGACTCTACAATACAATCTTCATCCCAACATTGTGCTACCAATGCCAGACCTGGACTCTACAATACAATCTTCATCCCAACGTTGTGCTACCAATGCCAGACTGGACCCTAGATGCAAGAACAATAAGAAAATAACATCTACTGAGATGAAATGTGTTAGACGAATGACAGGAAACAGTCTGAGAGATAAGATCAGAAATTAAGAACTGAGAAAAAAGCTAGGAAAAACCCCAGCGATAAAATATATAAAGAAACAACAGATAAAAGGGTTTGGCCACGTGACAAGGCCAAGTGTCAAAACACAACACAATGAGCCTTAATAAAATTTGCGAGAACACCAGACCCAAGGTCGACCACGAAAAAGATGGATTGACGGAATATTAGAAGCACTAGGAAACATAATAGCTGGAGAGGACAACAGAAGAGCAAAAGATGGATTGATGGAATTAGAAGCACTAGGAAACATAACAACAGCAGAGGCCAACAGAAGAGCAAAAGATGGATTGACGGAATATTAGAAACACTAGGAAACATAACAGCAGCAGAGGCAAACAGAAGAGCAAAAGATGGATTGATGGAATATTAGAAAACAATAGGAAACATAAACAGTAGGAGAGGCCAACAGAAGAGCAAAAGATGAATTGATGGAATATTAGAAACACTAGGAAACATAACAGTAGGAGAGGCCAACAGAAGAGCAAAAGATGGATTGATGGAATATTAGAAACACTAGGAAACATAACAACAGCAGAGGCCAACAGAAGAGCAAAAGATGGATTGATGGAATATTAGAAACACTAGGAAACATAACAGCAGGAGAGGCCAACAGAAGAGCAAAAGATGGATTGATGGAATATTAGAAACACTAGGAAACATAACAGCAGCAGAGGCCAACAGAAGAGCAAAAGATGGATTGATGGAATATTAGAAACACTAGGAAACATAACAGCAGGAGAGGCCAACAGAAGAGCAAAAGACCGCAAATTATGTCTCTCCCCTCAATGTTGAAAGGCAAAAACGGAAGGAAAGAAATAGAACAACCATTCATGAGAGGAGCAAGAAAGACAGCAATAGCTGAACAAACGTTAACAAATCATAATTTCAAAATGATAAAAAGTAGAAACACAGCATCAATATCCTCTAAATTCTGAGCACAAATGAAAGATAACTCTCACCAGGGTTGTTTGTGATAATCCTAATCATAGCGTTGGCTGCATGCTCTGGCTGTATGGCTGAGCTATCCACGGGGATGTTCCAGGCTTCTCCGCTAAAGTTTTCAAACTGGGAAGTGTTTCCAAGGAGAGAACATTCGGCCCCTCTGTACACAGGAATCTGGCACAGAAATATCACCAGAATTACCACTTTCAGCGAAAAGGCACTTATCAAAAAGACAATAACTTGGTGTTTAGTATATATAGGCAATAAAATCATGATTTAGGTTCTACACAAACAATTAGTCACAAAATAACAATCTGAGTTGCATGCACTTAGAAAAAATAAAAATAATAACTTTTGTTTTAAGTGTGTGCAGATGTTAGATGTACAACAGAGGTGAGATGTTAGATGTACAACAGAGGTGAGATGGTAGATGTACAACAGAGGTGAGATGTTAGATGTACAACAGAGGTGAGATGTTAGATGTACAACAGAGGTGAGATGCAGAATGGCTCAGGCATAAACAGCTTTCCAAAAAATGAGGAAAATACTGTGCAATCCATTTTTGACAAGAGAAACAAGAAAGAGTTCTTAAATTTTATGTACAGCCAGTCTTAACATATGGATGTAAATCAATCATGGACAATAGAACAATAGACAAGAAAATCACTGGAGGCTGTAGAAATGTGGTTTTACAGAAGAATGTTGAGAATACCATGGACAGTTGATAAGAGAAATGAAAACGTTCTGAAAGAGGCTAAAGCAAAAACAGAGCTAATTTCCAATATTAGGAAGAAACAATCATAATTTTTTGACCATGTAATGAGAAGAGACATTGATCGAGAAGGGGACACAAGCAAAGAAATTAGAATCAGAATAGCTAAAGCAGCAATGTCTTTCAGAAGCCTTGAAAGTTGTGGAAATCAAAACTCATCAGCATTATCATCATTGGGTGCCTTCTCCGCATCAAAGGTTGGCTACCATGGAGCGCCATTCCACTCTGTCGCTTGCTTTGATGGTGCAGATTGTCATAGGCTGACTTGTCCATCTTTTGATGTTACTCGTCCATGTTAGTCTTGGTCTGCCTCTGCCTCTTTTACCTTGTATTTTCCCCTCTAATATTACTTTTATTAGACTGTTGTGTCTTTTAACATGACCAAAAAATTTCATTTGTCTTGCTCTAATTGTGTTTAGTAGTTCTTTTTTCACCCTTAGTCGTCCTAAAACTTCCTCGTTTGTTTTCTTTTCTTTCCATCCAATTCTACTAATTCTTCTGTAAATCCACGCTTCAAAGGCCTCAATTTTCTGTTCTGTTTTCTGGTCTAATGTCCATGTTTCTGCACGATACAGGAATATTGAGAAGATGTAACATTTTGCTATTCTTAGTTTTAGCCCTGTTGTTATTTGTTTTGATGTTAGTATATTTTTCATGGCATTGAAATTACTTTTTGCCATACATATTCTTTTATTTATTTCAGTTGTACATTTTCCATCACTGGTTATAGTATGTCCCAGGTAGTTGTAGCTCTGAACTGTCTCTAGATGTATTCCTTCAACTTTGATATTTAATTGTAGGTCTTGATAATTTCCTTTGTTTATGATCATAGTTTTAGTCTTTTTGGTATTCATATCTAGTCCATATTTCCTGCTTGTCATGTTTATCACATTAAGCAATTGTTGTAGATCTTTAGGATTTTCCGCTAGTAGTACTCATCAGCACAAACACAAAACTTAGACTATTCAAATCAAATGTACTATCAACCCTTACGTATGCGCGTGAAAGCTGGAAAACAACAACAGATATAGAAATAAAGTTGAACGCATTTGAAAATAAATGTCTAAGGAAAATAATTGGTATAGCATGGAACGAATTCAAAACAAATGAGGAAATTAGAGAAATCACCAATCAACCACTAATATCTTCAGTAATAAAGAAAAGACGATGGTCATATGTTGGACATGTGATGAGAAGAGATAATAACCGAATAGCAAAGCAAGCCCTCATGTGGGAAACAACAGGTAAGAGAAAAAGACGAAGACCCAGAGAGACACTGAGAAGAACATTGATGACAGAGGCAAGAGCAGTAGGAATCGGCTCCCTCAACGAGATAGAGCTGCTTGCACAGAACAGAGACAAATGGCGAGATTTGATAAAAGATCTTAAGAGAATTGAAAACTATTGTCCTTTCGAGCCGAAGACGGCACATAGGGCAGAACTACAATCTCAAAAACAGAAACCTGCGTGCCAAAGTGGCACATATTGCAGAGATCACTGCTTCTAAAATCTATGGCTCTGTTTCCATAACAATACTTTTTACAATGACAGCTTGTCAAGCCATCGATCAACCTCCTTAGTCGCCTCTTACGACATGCCTGGAAGGTCACAGTGTCACTATTCTTTACCTCCCTCATAATGAGGCCCCGGTAATACACATAGACAAAAATTCAGATAGGAGAAGGTCTATCTTGGTGTACTCCCTATGGGCCGGCTACGGCTCGAAAGGTCAATAGATAGATGGAATGAGAAGAGAACAGCTGGAATATATTGTAACAACTGGAAAAATTGAGGGACGAAGAGATAGAGGGAAGCAAATATAAAAGATACCAGACAGTTTAAAAGAATAGCTTGGCAGAAGGTCAACAACAGAAATGATAAACAAATGCCGAGATCAAAGTTGTTGAGAGACATGATCACCTACACCAGCAGGCATGGTACTTGATGATGATGCTGATGATGATGGCAACAAAATTAACAACTTGGGTCTTAACTCTTTACTCCCTGGGCAACAGTTACAGCATTCCATTTTCTTACTCTAAAATAATGGACCTGTACTGTGGATGCTGTAAAAAAAAAATGTCTCATTTCTTTAGATAATGCCTTCAAATTATTTGAGTTACTTCCCTTTCTAGATATCCATTTCTTTTTAACTCATTCCGGACCATTAACCAACACATCGGCTCCACTTATGAAAGGAATGTACTTCGGGAACAATACCGACACATCGGCTCGAACCGAGTACGGTTGAATATTTGAAAGTCAAGTAACAATTCTGTACAAATATTCATCCATACTTGTATTCAATATCTAGAAGAAGCTTCATGATTACTTCCTATGATTACCATGTGGTATTTTCTTTGTTATGGAGATAGATTGGTTGAACTTTCTATGTCAATGTGTGTTTATTTCTGACAAATAGTGGCCACACACATTACTACTTAGTAGTCGACTATTTCTTGTGCCTAATTTCATTATTTGTGGACATCAATGTATCAAGCCAAGTGTATTTTGAAGAACTTTGAATGGTTTGTATAAAATTTCGAGAAGAATTGATAGCAAACACACTTCTTGTAAGAAAAAATGGAAATGCATGAAATATGATATTTTGAATTAAAAATTATCTGCCTTTGAATACTTTTATACTATTTATATTAAATAATCTCAAATATTGTATGGCGAACTTAAGGACGGAAAGAGACCAAAGGGCAGACAAGTATTGAGATATAAGGATGTTTGCAGGGCGTCCTTGAGGGAATTTTCTATAAGTGAAAGAAACAAACTGGGAAAATGTGGCTGCGGATTGTAGCATATGGAGAGCAAAAATACACAAATGGCACAGTAACTTTCAAGACAGTGCTGATATCAAATTCAGAAGCCAAAAGTCACAAGAGACAAGGCCAGGTACCGCAAATACACCTTGCTTGTTCTGTGGATGGATCTGTCTATCCAGGATTGGCAAATTCAGCCACGAGAGATGTTCAGTAAAGCAGCACCAGTATGAGACACTAATGCTATACCAATACCAATCTACTGACTTATCATGATTGCTTGCTACCAACCGTCTGTCAAGACGTCAGAAGCCATGTATATATATATATATATATATATATATATATATAGTAAATAATATATTTTTCCTTTATGTATCATCAATAGATTGCTATTCCATTTTCTGCAACCATGATCTAGAACATCTACCACATTTTATTATGTGAAATTGTCATATAAAAAAAGACATGATGGAATTTTTCTAAACTGAAAATTGATCTGGTCCAGACCTAAAGTCCGCCTAAGTCTGACAAGAGTTAAAGACAACCCTGCATAGCAAGCGATGTTGTTTTCCAAAAGTGGGCATACAGTAAACAAAAATATTTCTTATAAAGAAAATGAATTCCGATGGTTTACCATCAGGACCATAGCCATATGCATTCTGCCAATGCTAAAGCAACCTTGGTAATTGGGAACCGAAAAGAGTTGACAACAAGCGGTAGCCTGACAAAATTAAAAAGAAAAAATCCACCCAAAACATTAAAACTCTCAACAATAAAAAAAAAAGAGAGTACCTCTGAAGTCGGAAAATATCTGCCTGTATGGTGAGGGACACCTTAGCACATGGCTGACAGTGTGAAAAGCAGGAAAAAGTGATACTTGTGCAAAATTCAGTCCCTCCAGACTTTGTTAGCAATATAAAGCTGGCAAACAAACAGATTAGTTGTGTTACACACCCAACTTCCCCACTACATCTCTTCAAGTCACCAAACTCACATCTTCTCTGTTGCAGGCCTTAAGCACTCGCAAGGTGTTGGCACATACGAGGTCAACATTCACATTTCCATTGGCACAGGTTATCGCCAGAACCTCCACATTCGGATGAGCCAATGCCATCATGATTGCATGAGAGTCATCTATTCCTGTGTCCACATCTAAGATGACCCGTAGCTGCAACAGACAAATCAAGGCATGAGAGGTAATACACAGCTGTAACAGACAAATCAAGGCATGGGATGTAATACACAGCTGTAACAAACAAATCAAGGCATGAGATGTAATACACAGCTGTAACAAACAAATCAAGGCATGAGATGTAATACACAGCTGTAACAAACAAATCAAGGCATGAGATGTAATATACAGCTGTAACAAACAAATCAAGGTATGGCATGTAATACACAGCTGCAACAAACAAATCAAGGCATGAGATGTAATACACAGCTGCAACAAACAAATCAAGGTATGGGATGTAATACACAGCTGCAACAAACAAATCAAGGCATGGGATGTAATACACAGCTGCAACAAACAAATCAAGGCATGGGATGTAATACACAGCTGTAACAAACAAATCAAGGTATGGCATGTAATACACAGCTGTAACAAACAAATCAAGGCATGAGATGTAATACACAGCTGTAACAAACAAATCAAGGTATGAGATGTAATACACAGCTGCAACAAACAAATCAAGGTATGGGATGTAATACACAGCTGCAACAAACAAATCAAGGCATGAGATGTAATACACAGCTGCAACAAACAAATCAAGGCATGAGATGTAATACACAGCTGCAACAAACAAATCAAGGCATGGGATGTAATACACAGCTGCAACAAACAAACAAATCAGGCATGAGATGCAATATGCAGCTGTAACAGACAAATCAAAGCATGAGATGTAATACACAGCTGCAACAAACAAATCAAGGCATGAGATGTAATACACAGCTGTAACAAACAAATCAGGGAATGAGATGTAATACACAGCTGTAACAAACAAATCAAGGCATGGGATGTAATACACAGCTGTAACAAACAAATCAAGGCATGAGATGTAATACACAGCTGTAACAAACAAATCAAGGCATGGGATGTAATACACAGCTGTAACAAACAAATCAAGGCATGGGATGTAATACACAGCTGTAACAAACAAATCAAGGCATGGGATGTAATACACAGTTGTAACAAACAAATCAAGGCATGAGATGTAAAACACAGCTGTAACAAACAAATCAAGGCATGAGATGTAAAACACAGCTGTAACAAACAAATCAAGGCATGAGATGTAAAACACAGCTGTAACAAACAAATCAAGGCATGAGATGTAAAACACAGCTGTAACAAACAAATCAAGGTATGAGATGTAATACACAGCTGTAACAAACAAATCAAGGCGTGAGATGTAATACACAGCTGTAACAAACAAATCAAGGCATGAGATGTAATACACAGCTGTAACAAACAAATCAGGGAATGAGATGTAATACACAGCTGTAACAAACATACTTAGGGTATTTAAATGAGCCATGAGAGACATACCTTAGGCTGTTTAACCCTAGATTATGAGACCATTGTAAAAATACAAATCCTTGAAATTTGACAGTCTGCTCTGGGCAAACACCCCCCTCCCACCAATGCCTTCCTAATTACTGCTTCCAGTGACCTCTAAGTGCTGAATTATTTCCTTTAATGTTTGATTAGACACAAAAGTGCGCACTGTAAAAAGTACTAAGCTATTGTATCCTAGCTGTTTATTTTATTTTGCTAATTTTTAAGAAATTCATTTTTGTCAACTTTCTTTCTGATGACGGGGGAAATCACCTCGGCTGTTGGTGAGACACCAAACAACCATTGTAACGTGGGATAGCCAGAGCATGGCACTAAGAGGGAGCCGAACATACAGCTAGGCTGTTGGACTGACAGCTCCCGTGTCAATAGACAACGTAACACCTTGGTAGCCACGGCATGATAGCATCAAATTTCAGGCCATAAATCCAACCTAACCCAGGAACTGATTACAGCATCCAATGTCCATGTCTCTGCTAGGGTAAACACACAGCGGTGTAGCTAAATTTCAAATAAAATTTTTTTCCGAACTCAAATGTAACAATTAAGTAAAAGTAATTTTACTACCGTTTAGTAAAAAACGTGACTTACAGATAGGTCTCATAATCTAGGGTTGAACAAGCAACAAAAGACATACCTTAGGCTGCTTAAATGAGCCGTTGGTAAAAAGTTTCGGGGAGTGGTCTGTGTGGGCGTCAGGATAAAAGTCATAAGCCATGGTGGCTGTAACTTGTTCACTTAACGAGCTGTCCAGGCTGTCCTCAATGTTGATGTCACTGGATGTCTGCTGCTCCTCATCGTTATCACTCAGTGGTGGTGATGGTGATGCCGCTAACTGAGGAGAGTTAAGTGTAACAGAAACATCAACCCTTGTAACAGAAACATCAACCCCTATAACAGAAACATCAACCCCCTTTAACAGAAACATCAACCCCTATAACAGAAACATCAACCTCCTATAACAGAAACATCAACCCCTATAACAGAAACATCAACCCCCTGTAACAGAAACATCAACCCCTATAACAGAAACATCAACCTCCTATAACAGAAACATCAACCCCTGTAACAGAAGCATCAACCCTATAACAGAAACATCAACCCCTATAACAGAAACATCAACCTCCTATAACAGAAACATCAACCCCCTATAACAGAAACATCAACCCCTATAACAGAAACATCAACCCCCTTAACAGAAACATCAACCCCCTGTAACAGAAACATCAACCCCCTATAACAGAAACATCAACCCCCTATAACAGAAACATCAACCCCCTGTAACAGAAACATCAACCCCCTGTAACAGAAACATCAACCCCCTGTAACAGAAACATCAACCCTTATAACAGAAACATCAAACTTACAACATAGCCACCTAATAACAAACATAAAGACATGTTATTTGAAATGCGTGCATTAATAATGAACACAACAGACCTAATAATAGATCTTTGGATGACATTAATAATGAACACAACAGACCTAATAATAGATCTTGGATGACATTAATAATGAACACAACAGACTAATAATAGATCTTTGGATTACATTAATAATGAACACAACAGACCTAATAATAGATCTTTGGATGACATTAATAATGAACACAACAGACCTAATAATAGATCTTTGGATGACATTAATAATGAACACAACAGACTTAATAATAGATCTTTGGATGACATTAATAATGAACACAAACAGACTTAATAATAGATCTTTGGGTGACATTAATAATGAACACAACAGACCTAATAATAGATCTTTGGATGAATAAAGTGAGGGGCTGGGTGGTTCAGAGGTAAGATGTTGGCCAGACAAGAGGGTGTTGGGTTTGAATCCCACATGTGGTGGAAGGGAGCCGCGATTCCTCAGTGGTTGGGTTTAATCCTGATCTAAGGGTTCTTGTGTACAAAGGACAGGAGGTTGGGTTCAATCCTGATTGAAGGGTTCTGGATTCATCCAGCCTTAAACGGGTACTGGATTTTTGCTGGTATAGTAACGACACGACCCAGATGAAGTAAGCAAAACCATTGATTCTTTGTCACTTCCAGAATGTCTCAGATGAAGTAAGTAAAACCATTGATTCTTGTCACTTCCAGAATGTCTCAGATGAAGTAAGCAAAACCATTGATACTTTGTCACTTCCAGAATTCCCAGATGAAGTAAGTAAAACCATTGATTCTTTGTCACATCCAGAATGCCTCAGATGAAGTAAGCAAAACCATTGATTCTTTGTCACATCCAGAATGCCTCAGATGAAGTAAGTAAAACCATTGATTCTTTGTCACTTCCAGAATGTCTCAGATGAAGTAAGTAAAACCATTGATTCTTTGTCAGTGCCAATATCTCAGATGAAGTAAGTAAAACCATTGATTCTTTGTCACTTCCAGAATATCTCAGATGAAGTAAGTAAAACCATTGATTCTTTGTCACTTCCAGAATATCTCAGATGAAGTAAGTAAAACCATTGATTCTTTGTCACTTCCAGAATATCTCAGATGAAGTAAGTAAAACCATTGATTCTTTGTCAGTGCCAGAATATCTCAGATGAAGTAAGTAAAACCATTGATTCTTTGTCACTTCCAGAATATCTCAGATGAAGTAAGTAAACCATTAATTCTTTGTCAGTGCCAGAATATCTCAGATGAAGTAAGTAAAACCATTGATTCTTTGTCACTTCCAGAATATCTCAGATGAAGTAAGTAAAACCATTGATTCTTTGTCACTTCCAGAATGTCCAGATGAAGTAAGTAAAACCATTGATTCTTTGTCACTTCCAGAATATCTCAGATGAAGTAAGTAAAACCATTGATTCTTTGTCACTTCCAGAATCTCAGATGAAGTAAGTAAAACCATTGATTCTTTGTCACTTCAGAATGTCTCAGATGAAGTAAGTAAAACCATTGATTCTTTGTCACTTCCAGAATGTCCCAGATGAAGTAAGTAAAACCATTGATTCTTTGTCACTTCCAGAATGTCTCAGATGAAGTAAGTAAAACCATTTTCTTTGTCACTTCCAGAATGTCTCAGATGAAGTAAGTAAAACCATTGATTCTTTGTCACTTCCAGAATGTCCAGATGAAGTAAGTAAAACCACTATTCTTTGTCACTGCCAGAATGTCCCAGATGAAGTAAGTAAAACCACTAATTCTTTGTCACTCCAGAATGTCCCACAGATGAAGTAAGTAAAACCACTAATTCTTGTCTCATGCCAGAATGTCCAGATGAAGTAAGTAAAAACCATTGATTCTTTCACTTCCAGAATATCCAGATGAAGTAAGTAAAACCATTGATTCTTTGTCACTTCCAGAATGTCCAGATGAAGTAAGTAAAACCATTGATTCTTTGTCACTTCCAGAATGTCCAGATGAAGTAAGTAAAACCATTGATTCTTTGTCACTTCCAGAATGTCCCAGATGAAGTAAGTAAAACCATATCTTTGTCACTTCCAGAATGTCTCAGATGAAGTAAGTAAAACCATTGATTCTTTGTCACTTCCAGAATGTCTCAGATGAAGTAAGTAAAACCGATTCTTTGTCACTTCCAGAATGTCTCAGATGAAGTAAGTAAAACCACTAATTCTTTGTCACTGCCAGAATGTCCCAGATGAAGTAAGTAAAACCACTAATTCTTTGTCACTGCCAGAATGTCCCAGATGAAGTAAGTAAAACCATAATTCTTTGTCACTGCCAGAATGTCCCAGATGAAGTAAGTAAAACCATTGATTCTTTTCACTTCCAGAATGTCTCAGATGAAGTAAGTAAAACCATAATTCTTTGTCACTGCCAGAATGTCCCAGATGATAAGTAAAACACTAATTCTTTGTCAGTGCCAGAATGTCCCAGATGAAGTAAGTAAAACCATTGATTCTTTGTCACTGCCAGAATGTCCCAGATGAAGTAAGTAAAACCATGATTCTTGTCACTGCCAGAATGTCCCAGATGAAGTAAGTAAAACCATTGATTCTTTGTCACATCCAGAATGTCCAGATGAAGTAAGTAAAACCATTGATTCTTTGTCACATCCAGAATGTCCCAGATGAATAAGTAAAACCATTGATTCTTTGTCACATCCAGAATGTCCAGATGAAGTAAGTAAAACCATTGATTCTTTGTCATCCAGAATGTCCCAGATGAAGTAAGTAAACCATTGATTCTTTGTCACATCCGAAGTCCCAGATGAAGTAAGTAAAACCATTGATTCTTTGTCACATCCAGAATGTCTCAGATGAAGTAAGTAAACCATTGATTCTTTGTCACATCCAGAATGTCCCAGATGAAGTAAGTAAAACATTGATTCTTTGTCCTGCCAGAATGTCCCAGATGAAGTAAGTAAAACCATTGATTCTTTGTCACACATCCAGAATGTCCAGATGAAGTAAGTAAAACCATTGATTCTTTGTCACTCCAGAATCCTCAGATGAAGTAAGTAAACCACTAATTCTTTGTCACTGCCAGAATGTCCAGATGAAGTAAGTAAACCATTGATTCTTTGTCAGTGCCGAATGTCCAGATGAAGTAAGTAAAACCATATTCTTTGTCACTTCCAGAATGTCCCAGATGAAGTAAGTAAAACCATTGATTCTTTGTCACATCCAGAATGTCCAGATGAAGTAAGTAAAACCATATTCTTTGTCACATCCAGAATGTCTCAGATGAAGTAAGTAAAACCATTGATTCTTTGTCATCCAGAATGTCTCAGATGAAGTAAGTAAAACCACTAATTCTTTGTCACTGCCAGAATGTCCCAGATGAAGTAAGTAAAACCACTAATTCTTTGTCACATCAGAATGTCCCAGATGAAGTAAGTAAAACCATTGATTCTTTGTCACATCCAGAATGTCCCAGATGAAGTAAGTAAAACCATTGATTCTTTGTCACATCCAGAATGTCTCAGATGAAGTAAGTAAAACCATTGATTCTTTGTCACATCCAGAATGTCCCAGATGAAGTAAGTAAAACCATTGATTCTTTGTCACTGCCAGAATGTCCCAGATGAAGTAAGTAAAACCATTGATTCTTTGTCACATCCAGAATGTCTCAGATGAAGTAATAAAACCATTGATTCTTTGTCACTTCCAGAATATCCATATGAAGTAAGTAAAACCATAATTCTTTGTCACTGCCAGATGTCTCAGATGAAGTAAGTAAAACCATTGATTCTTTGTCAGTGCCAGAATGTCCAGATGAAGTAAGTAAAACCATATTCTTTGTCACTGCCAGAATGTCCCAGATGAAGTAAGTAAAACCATATTCTTTGTCCTCCAGAATGTCCTCAGATGAAGTAAGTAAAACCATTGATTCTTTGTCACATCCAGAATGTCTCAGATGAAGTAAGTAAAACCATTGATTCTTTGTCACATCCCAGAATGTCTCAGATGAAGTAAGTAAACCATATTCTTTGTCACATCCAGAATGTCTCAGATGAAGTAAGTAAAACCATATTCTTTGTCATGCCAGAATGTCCCGATGAAGTAAGTAAAACCACTATTCTTTGTCACATCCAGAATGTCCCAGATGAAGTAAGTAAAACCACTAATTCTTTGTCACATCCAGAATGTCCAGATGAAGTAAGTAAAACCATTGATTCTTTGTCAGTGCCAGAATGTCCCAGATGAAGTAAGTAAACCTATTCTTTGTCAGTCCAGAATGTCCCAGATGAAGTAAGTAAAACCATTGATTCTTTGTCAGTGCCAGAATGTCCCAGATGAAGTAAGTAAAACCATTGATTCTTTGTCACATCCAGAATGTCCCAGATGAAGTAAGTAAAACCACTAATTCTTTGTCACTGCCAGAATGTCCAGATGAAGTAAGTAAAACCACTAATTCTTTGTCAGTGCCAGAATGTCTCAGATGAAGTAAGTAAAACCACTAATTCTTTGTCACTGCCAGAATGTCTCAGATGAAGTAAGTAAAACCACTAATTCTTTGTCACTGCCAGAATGTCCCAGATGAAGTAAGTAAAACCACTAATTCTTTGTCAGTGCCAGAATGTCCCAGATGAAGTAAGTAAAACCATTGATTCTTTGTCACATCCAGAATGTCTCAGATGAAGTAAGTAAAACCATTGATCTTTGTCATCCAGAATGTCTCAGATGAAGTAAGTAAAAACCACTAATTCTTTGTCCTCCAGAATGTCCCAGATGAAGTAAGTAAAACCACTAATTCTTTGTCACTGCCAGAATGTCCCAGATGAAGTAAGTAAAACCACTAATTCTTTGTCACTGCCAGAATGTCTCAGATGAAGTAAGTAAAACCACTAATTCTTTGTCAGTGCCAGAATGTCTCAGATGAAGTAAGTAAAACCATTGATTCTTTGTCAGTGCCAGAATGTCTCCAGATGAAGTAAGTAAAACCACTAATTCTTTGTCAGTGCCAGAATGTCCCAGATGAAGTAAGTAAAACCATATTCTTTGTCAGTGCCAGAATGTCTCAGATGAAGTAAGTAAAACCATTGATTCTTTGTCAGTGCAGAATGTCCCAGATGAAGTAAGTAAAACCATTATTCTTTGTCACAGTGCCAGAATGTCTCAGATGAAGTAAGTAAAACCACTAATTCTTTGTCAGTGCCAGAATGTCCAGATGAAGTAAGTAAAACCATTGATTCTTTGTCAGTGCCAGAATGTCCCAGATGAAGTAAGTAAAACCACTAATTCTTTGTCAGTGCCAGAATGTCCCAGATGAAGTAAGTAAAACCATTGATTCTTTGTCACTGCCAGAATGTCTCAGATGAAGTAAGTAAAACCACTAATTCTTTGTCAGTGCCAGAATGTCTCCAGATGAAGTAAGTAAAACCACTAATTCTTTGTCACTGCCAGAATATTCCCAGATGAAGTAAGTAAAACCACTAATTCTTTGTCAGCCAAATGTCCCAGATGAAGTAAGTAAAACCACTAATTCTTTGTCACTGCCAGAATGTCCCAGATGAAGTAAGTAAAACCATTGATTCTTTGTCACTCCAGAATGTCCAGATGAAGTAAGTAAAACCATTGATTCTTTGTCAGTGCAGAATGTCCCAGATGAAGTAAGTAAAACCATTGATTCTTTGTCACTGCCAGAATGTCCCAGATGAAGTAAGTAAAACCATTGATTCTTTGTCACTTCGAATGTCCCATGAAGTAAGTAAAACCACTAATTCTTTGTCACTGCCAGAATATCTCAGATGAAGTAAGTAAAACCACTAATTCTTTGTCACTTCCAGAATATCCAGATGAAGTAAGTAAAACCACTAATTCTTTGACACATCCAGAATGTCCCAGATGAAGTAAGTAAAAACCATTGATTCTTTGTCAGTTCCAGAATGTCCCGATGAAGTAAGTAAAACCATTGATTCTTTGTCACTTCCAGAATGTCCAGATGAAGTAAGTAAAACCATTGATTCTTTGTCACATCCAGAATGTCCCAGATGAAGTAAGTAAAACCATATCTTTGTCACATCCAGATGTCCCAGATGAAGTAAGTAAAACCATTGATTCTTTTCACTTCCAGAATGTCCCGATGAAGTAAGTAAAACCATTGATTCTTTGTCACATCCAGAATGTCCCAGATGAAGTAAGTAAAACCATTGATTCTTTGTCACATCCAGATGTCCCAGATGAAGTAAGTAAAACCATTGATTCTTTGTCACATCCAGAATGTCCCAGATGAAGTAAGTAAAACCATATTCTTTGTCACATCCAGAATGTCCCAGATGAAGTAAGTAAAACCATTGATTCTTTGTCACATCCAGAATGTCTCAGATGAAGTAGTAAAACCATTGATTCTTTGTCACTGCCAGAATGTCCCAGATGAAGTAAGTAAAACCATGATTCTTTGTCACTTCCAGAATGTCCCAGATGAAGTAAGTAAAACCATTGATTCTTTGTCACTTCCAGAATGTCCCAGATGAAGTAAGTAAAACCATTGATTCTTTGTCACTGCCAGAATGTCCCAGATGAAGTAAGTAAAACCATTGATTCTTTGTCACTTCCAGAATATC
>JAVIAB010000129.1:0-75936 GCA_032433765.1 Megaustenia siamemsis | reverse complement strand
AAAAAAGAACTACTAAACACAATTAGAACAATACAAATTACATTTTTGGGGCATGTTAAAAGACACAAACAGCTTACTAAAATTAATATTGGAAGGGAAAATACAAGTTAAAAGAGGCAGAGGCAGACCAAGACTAACATGAACGAGTAACATCAAAAGATGGACAAGTCAACCTATGATAATCTGCACCATCAAAGTAAGAGACATAGCGGAATGGGGCTCCATGTAGCCAACCTTCGATGCGGAGACGACACTCACTGATGATGTTGCTTTTTTCTCACATCGAAGTTAATTCCGCGGGTTCTCTATAGTTGATTCATGTCACTCTATAAACGCTGGATACTTACAGATAGTTTGCAGTAGCATGTGCAGAAAATAATATTAGGATATAGAGATCTCTTACATAGGACATACATTAAAGGATCAACAAATTGTCAAAGATACATGAGATACATTTCCTTTATTACAGTAGATATATCAGTTCCGAGAGTTAAATGATATGAGGAATGATAACACCTTTGGCGGAGCTTATCCTTAAATCTGATGATTTGAAAAACACAGTTTACGGCGTTTCAGTAGCTCGGTAAGTCGATCACTTGCCAGTGATTCGACAAGATCAGCATCTGAAAGTAGTTCGGCAAATTGGCACAGCCAGTGCGTGGGTTTACTGGTCGGTGTCTGTTGATCGACGTGTTGTAGGCGCCATTGTAACACTAGGGTCCGACACACACAGTCCATTCAAGCAAATCTGTTAAAATAGATGTGGAGAGGGAGAGCATGTTAATGTTTATGGTAATTTTAAAATGACGTCACCTTGTGATGACAGCGTATGTGAGAATAAATAAAAATAGGTACAGCGAAGACGATGGCGGCGTATAGGACAACTGCTGAAGTCAACTGAGAGTATTACACGACAGGCCCTATCATTCAATCCCAGGAGAAGAGATAAAGAGGAAGACCAAAATATGCTCGGAGAGAACATATGGAAGCAGAGATGAAGATGATTGGAAGACATGGAAAGATCTTATAAAAATGACAAGAAACAGAACGGCTTGGAAAGTGTTTGTTGTGTTGAAGACCAATGCTCCACAGGGAATTGAAAGGAAGAGGAAGATGAATCAGCGCTACCGTATCCCTCGTATGTTGGCTACCATGGAGCGCCATTTTTCTCTGTCTCTTCTCTTGATGGTGCATGTTGTCGATCATAGATTTACCTGTTCATTTTTTATGTTACCAGTTCACTTAATTCTTGGTCTGCCTCTGCCTCATCTACCTTCTACCTTCCTTTCAAACGACTTTTAATGGTATTATGTCTCTTTACATGTCCCAAAAATTTCACTTCTCTTTTTAAAATTGTGTTAGTACTTTTGTTTTCATTTTCAGCTGTTCAGAACTTCCTTATTTGTTTTCTATTCCTTCCATCCAATTGTCCCCCTTTTTCTAAACGTCCACATTTCAAAGGCTTCAATTTTCTGATCCATTTTGTTACTTATGTCCATGTTTCTGCATCATACAAGACTGTTCAGTATATATAGCATTTTGGTATTCGTAGTTTTAGTTCTGATGTCATTTGCTTAGATATGAGTACTTGTACATGTTGTTAAATACGATTTTTGCTATTTCTATTCTAGTTTGGTTTGTGTCTTCATTTTCCATCATCTCTTATATAATATCCAATATAGCTTATATGTTTGAACTCTTGCTAGGTTCTTTCCATCTACTCCAATCCCCTTCTATATTTTGTGTTTTTTCTCTATTTGTGATCATAGTTTTAATCTTTTCAACGTTTATTTCTAATCCAAAATCTTGGCTTAAATAAGAGAAATAATAATAAAATAAAAAGTAGAGAAAAAAAAACCCGGACCTGGCCGTTGCCACAAGTTATTCCATGAGCCGCTTTGATACGGAAGCATTCGTCATTCTTGCTTGGGGTTGGAGCAATACATGGCCGTGCAGATATCCGTGGAACTCTGATAATAAACAACATAACGTGATGGCTACGTAAATAACACAAATATGCTTTGATATGTGCAATGCTAGGACACAACAAAATATGAGAAAGTATGACTTCGTTTCAGCTAATTTAACGTAGCGAACACATTAACTTGCTACTCTTCAATGATACACTTATCTATTTTTGCTGCTGGTCTTTGACATGTACACGCATGCACACTTTAACTACACTTTAATCATAAATATAATTATATACATATCTGTTTAGGTGATAATTGTAGATAATAAACATATACATTTTAACTTCTCTTAGATAATAAACATATCCACTTTAGCTATTCTTAGATAATAAACATATCCACTTTAGCTATTCTTAGATAATAAACATATCTACTTTAATATTCTTAGATAATAAACATATCTACTTTAGCTTTCTTAGATAATAAACATATCTACTTTAGCTATTCTTAGATAATAAACATATCTACTTTAGCTATTCTTAGATAATAAACATATTCACTTTAGCTATTCTTAGGTAATGAACATATCTACTTTAGCTATTCTTAGATAATAAACATATCCACTTTAGCTATTCTTAGATAATAAACATATCTACTTTAGCTATTCTTAGATAATAAGCATATCTACTTTAGCTATTCTAGATAATAACATATCAACTTTAGCTATTCTTAGATAATAAACATATCTACTTTAGCTATTCTTAGATAATAAACATATCTACGTTAGCTTCTCTACGAAAAAAGCATACCCAATTTAGTTTTTCTTAGATAATAAAATATCCACTTTAGCTATTCTTAGATAATAAACATATCTACTTTAGCTATTCTTAGATAATAAATATCTACTTTAGCTATTCTTAGATAATAAATATATCCACTTTAGCTACTCTAAGATAAAAACATTTCCACTTTAGCTATTCTTAGATAATAAACACATATCCACTTTAACTGCTCTAAGATACAAATATATATCCACTTTAACTGCTCTAGATACTAATATATCCACTTTAGCTGCTCTAAGATACAAATATCTCCACTTTAGCTACTTTTAAATGATACCCCTCCAAGGTAGTACCCATAAGAAGATTCGCTATTGTTTAGATAATACACATAAGTAAAAAAAAGTAAAGTACCCCCGTCACGCCAAGTGGCGTATAGGGAAATATGGTGTTAGTGACCCTATATTTTACAGACCTTCAGCACATGACTTTTTGGGGTAATGTGGTCGGTATTACGCCCGTGCTGCTTTACTTTCCCAGAAAAAATCTGGTACCCATTTAAGGCTGGGTGAACCCGGAGCCGTCAGTTGGGATCGAACCCTACCCCTTGTCCGTAGTAGTCCAGTTCACTAACCACTGAGCTATCGCGGCTCCCACTAATTTTAGGGAATTAGTAAAACCCAGGTGTCCTCGCCAGGGTACGAACCCCGGCTGTTGCCGTGGTAGCCAACCGCCTATCGATTGCGCTAACCGGACTCCCAGATAATACACATGCAGATGATTAATTCTAAATAACGAAGAAATCAACACTAACAAAGGTTAGGATTTTTATTTATGATTTATCTTCAGATTCTGCGGCTTGAAAAGTCAATTACTCGTCGAGAAAAATATGAGTATCTCCAAAATCTGAGTTCTCTGCCCGTGCGTGGAGGATCCTTTGTGCACGCCAGCTGTCAAGAAAAAGTTGATTAACATGGGGACCTCAGTGGACTAGTTAGGAAAATCACTCGACTGGGCTACCAACGTTCAGACAACACGTGTATGATTCTCACTGGAAGCAGTGTCAGTTATAACCTTGGTTGTAAAAAAAATACCCTCGCGGTCGACCCAGCTGATGGGAGAAATGGGTACCAGGGTATTACTCAGGGAAAGTGAGGAATGTCGCGTCGCATCGTGAGTTTAGATGCTTTAAGCGACACTATCCTGAAGTCTCCGAACACTTCTGGATCGACGGTCGAACACATATGCGTGAAAACTCGCGTGCTGAGAGGCCAATTCAAGTCTCCAACTGTATCTTGACTTTACCTTTAACGGATTAAAACGCGGAATTCAGTTGCTAGTCTCTAGGGACTTAACCAGAGGTGAAAGCTGGTGAACAAACAAAAAACACTTAAAAAGTCAACCTTAACTAGTTTACCATACCTGGAAAGGTTATTCAACTTTAGTTGCCATTGTTTCCCTTGAGTACCAGTTATCTAACATTATTTGGATAACTACAAATTCGTTACAGTTACATAGTAAGTACCCCCGTCACGCCAAGTGGCGTATAGGGAATATGGTTTTAGTGACCATACATTTTACAGACCTTCGGCACATGATTTTTGGGGTAATGTGGTCGGTATTACGCCCGTGCCGCTTTACAAAGGCTGGGTGAGCCCGGAAGCCGTCGATTGGGATCGAACCCTACACCTTGTCGTTTGTAGTCCAGTTCACTAACCACTGAGCTATCGCGGCTCCAGGTACATACCAGGTTAATTTGATTAAATTCATTAATAAAATGTTTTTAAAAAAAAAAGAAATAATAGAGACAATAACAATGAGACAGACCTCACTACACATCCTGGAATCATTGCCGTAACCAGTCTACACTGGTCGTCTGGGGAGAACATCTTCCCTGGAAGGCGGCCACTCACGTCTGGGACATCGCTGGTGGCAAGCTTCTCCAACAGACATTTTCTTCCATCCCTGGAGAGAACAATGGATGACATTAACAAGAATATTATTTGTTGTTGCGAAAACAGCTCAATAAACAAAATTACTGCATAAAGAAAGACAAAGATGAATTACTCGGATATATAATGATTGATATCAATTACACTGATATATAATATCTGATCTTTAGAGTTTGTTTTATCTTTATTTTGCTTACAGTAGCTTGATGACGAACGGGTATCACCTGTAGGACATGATGTTCCCTACCGAACGAGGGTTTTCCATTGAAATCCCCCTTAACGTTGCAGTCGTTATTTCTATTGTTATGGCGATTCATGATTGTACAAAGAAGTTATGGCGGTGGTTTTCTGTTGCCTTCCGTCGGTTTGTTTACGGTTGGCTCCGCTAGCCTTTGACTAAAAAGTCTCACCCACAAGGCAGTGGGGTTGTTTTACTTCGGGGTACCCTCCCTTAGCCTTTTACTCTCCCGAGCTTACATGCAGGGCAGCAGAGCAGCCACAGGTTGTACTGTTTACTGCATACAGTAGCAGGTAAAATTACCCGACCTGACAAAGATTTTAACATTTTAGAAAGCATAAACGTAGACATCAAAAATCTAAGAATAATGAAGAACATGTACTGGCAACAAACAGCGGCCATAAGAACTGGAAACCAATTGGGAATATTTCAACAAATAAAACAGGGTTTTAGACAAGGTTGTGTGCTGTCATCAGATTTGTTTAATATTTATAGTGAGATTATTTTAAGATCCATAAGGGGCATGCCTAGAATAACAATTGGAGGTCATTACATAAATAATCTAAGGTATGCTGATGATACAGTCTTAATCGCTAAGAGTGAAAATGAGTTACAAGAAATGTTGGACACTATAGTGAAAGAAAGCAAAAATAAAGGACTCAGCCTTAATAGCAAAAACACAGAGCTAATGGTAACAACAAAGAAAAAGACATCACCTCAGTGCAAAATAAAGACAAGTGGAACAATATTAAAACAGGTAAATGAATGTAAATATTTGGAACTTTGTTAACCTCAGACGGAAGACGTACAAAAGAAGAGAGATGCAGAATGGCTCAGGCAAAAGCAGCTTTCCAAAAAAATGAGGAAGATGCTATGCAATCCATTTTGACAATAGAAACAAGAAAAAAAGAGCTCTTAAATGTTATGTAAAGCCAGACTTAACATATGGATGGGAATCATGGACAATAGGACAACAGACTATAAAATGACTGGAGTCTGTAGAAATGTGGTTTTACAGAATAATGTTGAGAATACCATGGACAGCTAAGAAGAGTAATGAAGATGTTCTGAGATAGGTCAAAGCGAAAAGAGAGCTAATTTCCAATATTAGGAAGAAACAATCATCATTTTTTGGCCATGCAACGAGAAGAGAACAACTGGAATATATTGTAACAACTGGAAAAATTGAGGGACGAAGAGATAGAGGGAAGCAAAGAGAAAAAATAACAGACAGCTTAAGAGAATGGCTTGGCAGAAGGTCAACAACAGAAATGATAAATAACTGTCGTGATCGAAAGTTGTGGAGAGACATGATCACCTACGCCAGCAGGCCCGGTACTTGATGATGATGATAAAATCTGATATAAATTACTCTGATATATAATATCTGATATAAATTACTCGTATATATATGTAATGACTAATATCAATTACTCATATATATATATATATATATATATAATGACTGATATCTATCACTGATATATATAATATATATATATATGACTGATATCAATTACTCGGATATATATAATGACTGATATCAATTACTCGGTTATATATAATAATTGATATTAATTTCTCTGATATATAATATCTGATATAAATTACACGGATATATAATGACTAATATCAATTACTCTGATATATATATAATATATATATATATATATATATGACTGATATCAATTACTCGTATATATATATTGATTGATATTAATTACTCGGATATATAATGTCTAATATAAATTACTCGGATATATAATGAGTGACATAATTTACTCGGATATATATGACTGATATCAATTATTCGGATATTAATAATGACTGATATAAATTAATTGGAAATATAATGACATATATAAATTCATCATCATCATCATCATCGAGTGCCGTCTCCGCTATGAAAGTTGGCTACCATGGAGCGCCATTCTGCTCTGTCTCTTGCTTTGATGGTGCAGGTTGTCATAGGCTGATTTGTCCATCTTTTGATGTTACTCGTCCATGTTAATCTTGGTCTGACTCTGCTTCTTTTACCTTGTTATTTCCCCTCCAGCATTACTTTTAGTAGGCTAGATATAAATTACTCGGATATATAATGACATATATAAATTACTCAGATATATGAAAAGACAGAAAAAAATTACTCGGATATATAATGAGTGATATAAATTACTTTGATAAGCAATGACATTTATAAATTACTCGGATATATAATGATAGGTATAAATCACTCGGATATAAAACGACAGATATAAATTACTCTGATATATAATGATAAATACAAATTACTCGGTCATATGATGACTGATATAAATTACTCGGATATGCAATTCATTATCATCAACCGGATTTATTTTTCTGGGAATGTAAAGTGGCACGATGTAATACTAACAATCTTGCCCAAAAATTCAAGAGCCGAAGGTATTTACAATTTATGGTCACTAGTACCATGTTCCCTATATGCCACTTGGCGTGATGGGGATTTTTCACTTTTTTTAAGCACCATGCCTCCTGGCGAAGGTGATCATGTACCTCCGCAACTCTCGATATCAAAGTTATGTATCATTTCCGTTGATGATGTTTCCCATGCCATTCTCTTAAGCTGTCTGGTATATATTTTCTTTGCTTATCTCTAGTTTTTCGTTCCTCAATTTTTGCAGTTGTCGCTATATATACCAGGTTTTCCCTTTTCATTTCATGGCCAGACAATGGTGATTATTTCTTCCTAACATTGGAAATGAGCTCTCATTTTGCTTTCTGCTTGTTTAAAATGTTTTCATAACACTTCTTAGCTGTGCATGGCATTCTCAACATTCTTCTATAAAACCATAATTCCCAGCCTCCAGTTATTTTCTTGTCTGTTATCCTATCGTCTATTATTCACATACGCATGCTACAATTGATTTTATGTAACATGTAATAAATGTTTTTCTTGTTACCACTGTCAAAAGTGGATTACACAGTATCTTCCTAATTAAAAAAAAAAATTTGTTTCATCTATTCTGCTTCTCACCGATGTTGCACATCTACCATCTCACCTCTGTTGTACATCTACCATCTCACCTCTGTTGTACATCTACCATCTCACCTCTGTTGTGCATCTACCATCTCACCTCTGTTGTGCATCTACCATCTCACCTCTGTTGTACATCTACCATCTCACCTCTGTTGTGCATCTACCATCTCACCTCTGTTGTACATCTACCATCTCACCTCTGTTGTACATCTACCATCTCACCTCTGTTGTGCATCTACCATCTCACCTCTGTTGCACATCTGCCATCTCACCTCTAATGTGCATCTACCATCTCACCTCTTTTGTACATCTACCATCTCACCTCTGTTGTGCATCTACCATCTCACCTCTGTTGCACATCTGCCATCTCACCTCTAATGTACATCTACCATCTCACCTCTGTTGTACATCTACCATCTCACCTCTGTTGTACATCTACCATCTCACCTCTGTTGTACATCTACCATCTCACCTCTGTTGTACATCTACCATGTCACCTCTGTTGCACATCTGCCATCTCACCTCTAATGTACATCTACCATCTCACCCATGTTGCACATCTGCCATCTCACCTCTAATGTACATCTACCATCTCACCTCTGTTGTACATCTACCATCTCACCTCTGTTGCACATCTGCCATCTCACCTCTAATGTACATCTACCATCTCACCTCTGTTGTACATCTACCATCTCACTTCTGTTGTACATCTACCATCTCACCTCTGTTGTACATCTACCATCTCACCTTTGTTGTACATCTACCATCTCACCTCTGTTGTACATCTACCATCCCACCTCTGTTGTACATCTACCATCTCACCTCTGTTGTACATCTACCATCTCACCTCTGTTGCACATCTGCCATCTCACCTCTAATGTACATCTACCATCTCACCTCTGTTGTACATCTACCATCTCACCTCTGTTGTACATCTACCATCTCACCTCTGTAGTACATCTACCATCTCACCTCTGTTGTACATCTACCATCTCACCTCTGTTGTACATCTACCATCCCACCTCTGTTGTACATCTACCATCTCACCTCTGTTGTACATCTACCATCTCACCTCTGTTGCACATCTACCATCTCACCTCTGTTGTACATCTACTATCTCACCTCTGTTGTACATCTACAGCCTCACCTCTGTTGTACATCTACCATCTCACCTCTGTTGCACATCTACCATCTCACCTCTGTTGTACATCTACCATCTCACCTCTGTTGCACATCTACCATCTCACCTCTGTTGCACATCTACCATCTCACCTCTGTTGTACATTTACCATCTCACCTCTGTTGCACATCTACCATCTCACCTCTGTTGTACATCTACCATCTCACCTCTGTTGCACATCTACCATCTCACCTCTGTTGCACATCTACCATCTCACCTCTGTTGTACATATACCATCTCACCTCTGTTGCACATCTACCATCTCACCTCTGTTGCACATCTATCATCTCACCTCTGTTTCACATCTACCATCTCACCTCTGTTGCACATCTATCATCTCACCTCTGTTTCACATCTACCATCTCACCTCTGTTGCACATCTATCATCTCACCTCTGTTTCACATCTACCATCTCACCTCTGTTGCACATCTACCATCTCACCTCTGTTGCACATCTACCATCTCACCTCTGTTGCACATCTACCATCTCACCTCTGTTGTACATATACCATCTCACCTCTGTTGCACATCTACCATCTCACCTCTGTTGCACATCTATCATCTCACCTCTGTTGCACATCTACCATCTCACCTCTGTTGCACATCTACCATCTCACCTCTGTTGCACATCTATCATCTCACCTCTGTTGCACATCTACCATCTCACCTCTGTTGCACATCTATCATCTCACCTCTGTTTCACATCTACCATTTGAGGTTAACATTATTGATATACACTTGATAGCTACCTACTATTGATGTGCGACAAACTTATTTCCAAGGGCGGATGACGACACAACGAAACAATAATTGAGAGCTAACCATCGAGATATAGGTTTACAAAACAACAGAATTATTGTTGTTTTATTGCTCACATTGTCTATTGTAACAGTGTAGGTTAATGAAAGTATGGGGCAGGTATCTCTGCCAGTACCCATTTCTTAATAGATTATAACTGAAGCATATAATAACGGTCATCAGTGTTAGAGACAGAATAACAAGTTGTGCTCATGGAAAGTTCATAGAGGGTGGTGGACAACCCACAGAGGACTAAGGAAGGAACGGGTGCAGAGAAATACTCGAACATAACCAGTTTAGGGAGAATAGCAATTGTCCAAGCAGTTGTTGTGGAAGTGGGGATAAGCGCATGGCTTGACCGTCCGGTAAATAGGTTGACAAACAACTCCAGGACAGGTTAAAGTCATGAAGTAAACATTATTTTGAAACTCAGGAGAGGTCAAGCTGACCAGAGGGTATGTTGGAGTCACAAACAGCTTGTTTGGACAATTTTGAGACAGAAGTCACAGAACGGTCAAGTTTGGAGGTCAAAGTCACAGAATGGTCAGCTTAACGACAATTGCAAGTTGTCACTTCGCGACAATTGCAATGATTTCATTAGCTGCAGATATTCCACGCGAAAAGTGATGTGGAGTATTTAACCTTCGACACAATAGGTTTTAAGTTAAGTTATGCTCGCAAATCAGGAAGTAAAGTTAGGAGAAAATTTCAGCAGTCAGAAATGTAAACTAGGTAAGCTTAGTCCGGCTCCGGCCGAACTGCCGAAGACAGTCAGTTAGACAGTACTTTATAGTTTTAAGTTAGGTTTTCCGAAAGTTAGGAATCTCCAAGTAGTTGACACAAGATTCAAGTAGTTAGGGATCTGCAAGTAGTAAACACAAGATTCAAGTAGTTAGGGATCTGCAAGTAGTTGACACAAGATTCAAGTAGTTAGGGATCTGCAAGTAGTTGACACAAGATTCAAGTAGTTAGGGATCTGCAAGTAGTTGACACAAGATTCAAGTAGTTAGGGATCTGCAAGTTAGTTGGCAAGTTAGGGAACAGACTAGAGAGTAGAAATGATATCAGTGACTTAAGTAATTGATAGAGCAGTAGACAGAACAAGTGAATTAGGATAATGAACATTTAGTGTGCAAGTGTTTTTGAGAGTATTTCCAAGGTGTGCTTCATATTTCCTATAAGAAGTCGTAAGTAAACAAGTTGAGAGAATGATTAATGTATACAATATGCCCTTAGGAACTATTTCAATAAATATTCTGTGGCTGTAACACTATCACAAAATTGTGTATGAGATAGCTTCAACTGTTGACTAGGGACCGTTTGTAACTGTCTACACATTTTATTGTAATGTTGAGTCTATGAACCAAGTTGGACTTCTCTGTAGATCTTCACAATCGTCACCCACTTTCTTTACTACTTAGTGCTTTGTACGCACGTCAATATTTCTTGTGACAAACCGTGTCACCGCCTTTACTACTTAGTGCTTTGTACGCACGTCAATATTTCTTGTGACAAACCGTGTCACCGCCTTTACTACTTAGTGCTTTGTACACACGTCAATATTTCTTGTGACAAACCGTGTCACCGCCTTTACTACTTAGTGCTTTGTACGCACGTCAATATTTCTTGTGACAAACCGTGTCACCATCTTTACTACTTAGTGCTTTGTACGCACGTCAATATTTCTTGTGACAAACCGTGTCACCACCTTTACTACTTAGTGTTTTGTACGCACGTCAATATTTCTTGTGACAAACCGTGTCACCACCTTTACTACTTAGTGCTTTGTACGCACGTCAATATTTCTTGTGACAAACCGTGTCACCATCTTTACTACTTAGTGCTTTGTACGCACGTCAATATTTCTTGTGACAAACCGTGTCACCACCTTTACTACTTAGTGCTTTGTACACACGTCAATATTTCTTGTGACAAACCGTGTCACCACCTTTACTACTTAGTGCTTTGTACGCACGTCAATATTTCTTGTGACAAACCGTGTCACCACCTTTACTACTTAGTGCTTTGTACGCACGTCAATATTTCTTGCGACAAACCGTGTCACCGCCTTTACTACTTAGTGCTTTGAACACACGTCAATATTTCTTGTGACAAACCGTGTCACCGCCTTTACTACTTAGTGCTTTGTACGCACGTCAATATTTCTTGCGACAAACCGTGTCACCACCTTTACTACTTAGTGCTTTGTACGCACGTCAATATTTCTTGCGACAAACCGTGTCACCACCTTTACTACTTAGTGCTTTGTACGCACGTCAATATTTCTTGTGACAAACCGTGTCACCGCCTTTCCTTTATACCCTGTTCAGATGTTCGTTGAAATGAACATTATTACCAGAACGAGACTGAATGAGACTTGAATGCGACACCTTCTCATTCATTTCACTTGATGGGTTGCTGACTGGAATTGATTTGATTCTGTCAACCTGCTCACCTCGACCAACAGGCACTGACTAACCCTTTCTCCACTTGCAACACTCTAATGCCTGTTGGTGAATCTGTTTATCTGTCTCATGTCTCCCAGGTGCTGCACCGTGACGTTAAAACGGTCGAACCGTGAATGGCCAGGACACGACTTCGCGTCCATACGTGATATCAGCAAATAATGTACTTCACGTTGATGTTTCAGCTGTTCCGGCCTCACTGAACCTGTGGACCAGAACTTTCTTTACCGCCTCAATGTTCGTTCTTCGCTATGCCACATACACTCAAACACTGACGAGGTTATACTATTCAAGGAAATCCAATCTTAAAACATGAGTTTATTCATGAATAGTTTGTAAATGAACACAGCAGTTTAAAATTCAGCCAACAACCTGGTTCTCGGCTGCTCACATGTACTAATAGATTTCTGACACTGAGCTTCACAAATGTGCCTCTATCACGTTCACTCTCTAACCGTCCATAGAGGAAAGTTCTTCTTAGTCTGGCTGAAACCGGCTCATTACGCTAACTCAAATAACTGTCTTGAGTTGACACTGGAGCCGTAGTTCTATCCTAGAACAACTCTTAAACATTTTACATGGTCGACTCTTAATTTGACAAAAGTCCCTGGAACAAATAACATTAACACTGAGAGGTTTGGTGACTGCCTCCCGATAACATTTGCTCTCAATTTAGCGGCATGAGTGTAACCTATTTACAATGCTTAACTGATAACACTGAGAGGTTTGGTGACTGCCTCCCGATAACATTTGTTCTCAATTTAGCTGCATAAGCGTAACTTATTTACAATCATCATCATCATGTGCCATACTGGTTGGCGTAGGTGATCATGTCCCTCCACAATCTTCTATCTACAGTGCATCGTATCAGTTCTGTTGTTGACTGTTTTCCATGCCATGACACCAAGCTATCCAGTATTTTCTCTCTTTGTCGTCCGCGATCTTTCTTTCTTTTATTTTGCCAGTTGTAACCAAGTATTCCAACTTTCCTCTTCTCATGATGTGCCTGAAAAATGTTGATTGCTTCTTTCTGATGTTTTTTTAAGAGCTCCCTTTTTGTGTTGGCCTGTTTGAGAACTTCCTCATTGGTGTTTTTAGCTGTCCAGGGAACTTTCAACATTCTTCTGAGAAATCCCATCTCTGTGCCCTCTAATCGTCTTTTCATTTGTTTGTCTACTGTCCATGATTCGCTTCATATGTCAGGATTGGTTCTATATAGCACTGATGAACTCTCTTTCTCATTTCTATTGACATAGATTTGTTGCATAAGATATTTTTATTTTCTGAAATGCTATTTTAGCCTGAGCTATTCTGCTTTTTATTTCTGTGGTGCATCTCCCATCTGATGTTATCATTGTGCCCAAGTATTTGAAACGTTGCACTTGTTTCAGATTTGTCTCGTTTATTTTTATGCTACATGATGGTGATGAATGTTTCTTCGATATAACCATTACTTCTGTTTTCTTACTATTCAGACTGAGACCTTTCTTGTTGCTTTCTTCTACTATTATGTCTATCATTTCTTGTAGTTCGTTCTCTGTCTCTGCTATTAAGACTGTGTCATCCGCATATCGCAAATTATTTATGTTGTGACCGTTGACTTCAATTCCTTTTTTGTCTACTATTGATCTCATAATATATTCGCTGTAAAGTGAAAACAAATCCGGCGACAAAACACAGCCTTGTCTATTTACAATACTTAACTGATAACACTGATAAACATTTTCGAGCTCCGGCTCTCCCAAATATTGACCTGCAACTAAAAGAGGTTGGTAAGCCTGTCATGGCCACCGCCTCCTACGGTACCGGCTCTCAAAGCCATCGCCTGAGCAAGCCTCACTTCGCGTCTGACTGTACTTAAAATAAAACATTCTACATTTTTCCCCTTCTCTGATTGACTCTCACTTATTCACAGGAAATTCGATGTTTTCGTCTGAGTTAAACTTCCACCTTCACGTTATTTCACTCTCTCTCTCTCTCTCACTCAAAGTTATACATGCTCAACTCACTGCTGCAGATCTATACAACTCTGATTGTAATGTTGAGTCAAGGAGACAACGCGTGGAACACCTCTGTAGCTCCATACAACTTTGATTGTAATGTTGAGTCAAGGAGACAACGCGTGAACACCTCTGTAGCTCTATACAACTTTTATTGTAATGTTGAGTCAAGGAGACAACGCGTGGAACACCTCTGTAGCTCTATACAACTTTGATTGTAATGTTGAGTCAAGGAGACAACGCGTGTAACACCTCTGTAGTTCTATGCAACTTTGATCGTAATGTTGAGTCAATGAGACAACGTGTGGAGCTCCTCTCCAGCTATATACAGCTTTGATTGTAATGTTGGACCAATGCACCCTTCTTATCTGCTTAGATAAAGTGTATTCCTACAGTTTTCTAATGTTTAATCATTTATTCCACACTTAGACTGCGTTTATTTACTTAATGGAAACCGATGAACATTATTATAGCAAAGTAAGTTAAACAGAGAGTTGGTAACTTGCGTGATAAGTGTGAAACTTTGAAACATGAAATGATACAAAGAGAAGTAGTCGAACTTACTCTGTTTGAAGTTTACTGTCGATGTAGCTGGTGAAATAATCGATGCTGCAGTTTGAGAACCTGAATGGGTTCAGCTTGTTCCTCGATGACGGCCAATACAATCCTACTTGCAAGATGAAAGTGTCATTTGACTGGCAGTTGTTGCCATCACCATCGTGTCTCGCTGAAAGGCTGTGAGGGTAGAATAAAGCTGGTTATGTTAGGATCTGAAGAGTTTACAGAGATGAATAATGAATACGAGAAACAGAACATCAACATAACTATAGAAGGCAGGCAACTAAAACAATTCATCATCATCACCTACTGGGCCTGCCGGCGTAGGTGATCATGTCTCTCCACAACTTTCGATCTCGACAGTTATTTATCATTTCTGTTGTCGACCTTCTGCCAAGTCATTCTCTAAAGCTGTCTGGTATTTTATCTCTTTGCTTTGCTCTATCGCATCGTCCCTCAATTTTCCATTTGTTACAATATATCCCAGTTGTTCTGTTCTCATTACATGGCCAAAAAATGATGATTGTTTCTTCCTAATATTGAAAATTGGCTCTATTTTTTCATTGGCCTCTTTCAGAACGTTTTCATTACTCTTCTTAGCTTTCCATGGTATTCCAAACATTATTCTGTAAAACTACATTTCTACAGACTCCAGTGATTTTCTTGTCTGTTGCCCTATTGTCCATGATTCCCATCCATATGTTAAGACTGGCTCTACATAAAATTTAAGAACTCTATTTCTTGTTTCTATTGTCAAAAATGGATTGTATAGTATCCTCCTAATTTTTTGGAAAGCTGCTTTTGCCAGAGCCATTCTGCATCTCATCTCTTTTGTACATCTTCCGTCTGAGGTTAACAAAGTTTCCAAATATTTAAATTCATTTACCTGTTTTAATATTGTTCCACTTGTCTTTATTTTGAACTGAGGTGATGTCTTTAACTTTGTTGTTACCATTCAAAACTATCTAAAAAAAAAAAATTACTTCTGTCTTTTTGCTATTAAGGCTGAGTCGTTTATTTTTGCTTTCCTTTCCTATAATGTCTACAATTTCTTGTAACTCATTTTCACTCTTAACGACTAAGACTGTATCATCAGCATACCTTAGATTATTTATATAATGACCTCCAAAAGTTATTCCAGGCATGCCCCTTATGGATCTTAAAATAATCTCAAAATACATATTAAACAAATCTGGTGACAGCACGCAACCTTGCCTAAGAGCCTGTTTCATTTGTTGAAATAATTACCTAAGAAATCTAGGGACAAACGACAATTCACATACAGCAGAAATAGACTCAAGAAGCATCAAAGCTTGTCAATGATTAGACAGTTCTCACAACTATTGTACAACAAGGAAATAACTCTAGAGACAAATAGGGCACTCCTCATACAATCTTCATCACAACGTCGTGCTACCAATGCCAGACCTGGACCCTTGGTACAAGAACAACAAGAAAATAACCTCTGCTGGGATGAAATGTGTTAGACGAATTACAGAAAACAGTCTGAAAGATAAGATCAGGAATGAACAACTGAGAAAAAAGCTAGGAATAGCCCCCGCCATAGAATATATAAAGAAACCATAGCTAAAATAGTTCGGCCATGTGACAAGACCGAGTGATTAAAACACAACACGACGAGTCTTCAACAAATGTTGGGAGAACACCAGACTCAAGGGTCGACTACGGAAAAGATGGATTGACGGAAAATTATAAGCACTAGGAAATATAGCAGCAGAGGCGAACAGAAGAGAGCAATATATATATATATATATATATCTCCTCTAAACGCTGAAAGGCAAATGAGGAATGAAGAAAGAAAGAGAATATAGAAGAATGTCAAACCAAATGACAATCTCCTAAAATGACACTGTTTCTATTTTACATTTCGTGCCATGTTTATGAATGTTGTTACGTCATCATCTTGCTGTGAGTGGGCCACAGACGTCACTATAAATGCAGGTTACGAGCTGGCAGGGAGAGCACTCGCGTCACTGCGACCAAAATGTCAGTGACAGTCAAGGTAATTACATTATAGAATAAAACAGTAAGTCCGGCAATCAAAGATAAGCTCATGACTTACGGCAGAAAATTGCTACAGAAATCTCCGAATAATTTCACAGCTGCACTTCTATCAACAAGTTTGATGTACAGGTATGAACAGTGTGGATGATATACAATAAAGATAGGTAAACAGTTTGCTGAAGATTTCATCTACTTTCAGAACGTTCCGAAATACGAAGACATTCTGTTTTCTAAATGGCGTCTACATGAACATTTCAAAGCAAAGCGCTGGAACTGAGAGACATTCATCAATTGTAAGCTTGAAATGATGCATAACTGTCTGTGCTATGTCTGAAGACAGCATTAATGTTGTCTGGTCTGATCAATGACTTTCAGGAGATGGATAAGTGGCTTTATGAAGAGAAACTGCATTTAAAAAGTGCGGGATAAAGTAAAGAGTTGATGATTTGGTAAGAGAGGAAGTCACACTGATCAGTCGTGTTGATGGTATTGGACATCATACTGTTGATAATAATACTGAGCTCAGGAACACAACATTTTGTGTACAGTGTGTGACCAACAGGTTAATCGTAGTTTACTGGGCTAAAAGGAGATGTGATTCTTTTGTGATCCTCTTCTGCCTCTTCTTCTCTTTCCTTCCTCATTTGCCTTTCAGCGTCGAGGAGAGATATGATTTGCGGTCTTTTGCTCTTCTGTTCGCCTCTGCTGCTGTTATGTTTCCTAGTGCTTCTAATATTCCATCCACCCATCTTTTTCGTGGTCAACCCTTGGATCTGGTGTTCTCATAACGTTTGTTGAAGGCTTGTTGTGTTGTGTTTTGTTCTTTCTGCCTTGTCACGTGGCCAAACCATGTTATTTGTTGTTTTCTTATATATTCTATGGCGGGGACTATTCCTAGATTTTTTCTCAGTTCTTCATTTCTGATCTTGTCTCTCATACTGTTTCCTGTCATTCGTCTAACACATTTCATTCCTGTAGATTTATTTTCTTATTGTTCTTGCATCTAGGGTCCAGGTCTGGTATTGTAGCACAACGTTGGGATGAAGATTGTATTGTATAGTGCTCGTTTGCCTCCAGAGTTATTTCCTTGTTGGACAATAGTGGTGATAACTGTCCGATGATTTGACAAGCTTTGTTGCATCTTGATTCTATCTTTGCTGTTTGAGAAGTATCGTTTATCATTAGACTTCCTAGGTATTTGAATTCCTCTACTTGTTTTAGTTGTCTGCTTTCTATAGTTATGTTGATGTTCTGTTTATTTTTGGCGACATTCATGATGTTGTGTGATCATGACGACGTGTTTTGTTAGTGTTGATTTTCATGTTGTAATTTGTGCCTGAGATGTTGAGTTTGTTTAAGTCTTCGTGAAGTTCTTCTATTGTTTCATGTATTAATGCCTGATCGTCTGCAAATAAAAGCTCTTTGATCTCCTCTGTCTCTGATGGGTTGTCTAGCTTGCATAAATGGTCCATGTATGTAATAAACAGTAGGGGAGATAGTACGCACCCTTGTCTTACACCTGATTTATCTTCGAAGTGGTCTGTGTAGCCTGCTGCTGTCCTGACACTGCAGCTGCTGTTTATGTAGAGACTTTTAATTAGGTTGGTTAGATGTTGGTTTACTCCGTATGTTGTTAGTATCTCCCACAGCTGTTCTCTGTTTACTCTGTCGAAGGCTATGTGTAAGTTTTGATTGTTCTCTGTCGTCTTTTCTGCAAACTGATTAATGTGAATAGTGCGTCAGTACATCCACTGTTTTTTTTTTTCGGAACCCCATTTGAGAATCGCTTAACTGTAGTTCTATTATTGGTCTCAGCCTTTTTCCCGAGATTTTGGCGTATAGCTTTCCTACATGGCTGAGCAGAGATATACCTCTATATTGATTGCAGTCTCTTTTGCTACCTTTCTTTTTCCATATTGGTATGATGATTGCCTGTTGCCAGTCTTCTGGGACCTGTTGTTGGTGCCATGCTGCATTAAATATTCTGTGTAGCCATTGCACTCCTGTTTCTCCTGCTGCAGTTATTATTTCTATTGCTATGTTATCTATCCCCGGTGCTTTATTTCTTGGTGCATATTTGATTACTTCTTCGATTTCCTCTTTCATGATGTTGGGTTCAGTATTTGTGAGTTCTATCGTGGTTTTTGTTGTTTTATTGGTAGTTGGTATGTTTAACAGGTCTTCAAAATATTCTTTCCATCTCTGTTGCAAGCGTTAGTTATTTGATATTGGCTGTACGTCTTTGTCATTTATCAGCTCAGTAGGATCATAGTTTTCTTTTCTCGCTGTTGTGTCTTGTGTGATGACGAGCTTAAACTGGTTCTTAGATGGTTCAAATGTGGAAAGTGCAATTACAGTTATGTTAAATTGTAAGTGCAGATATAGAGTCAATATAAATTATTATTTCAGTAGTACATATGTTGTGTTTATACAATAGATCGTTTTAGACGGAAATAATCAGTCAAAATGGACGTAAAAGCTGCAAATGAAAGAAACTGAACTCACCTGTGGCCTAGCTCGTGGGCGGCTGTGCCCGTATGCTGGAAATCCCCGAGGTCATTAATAATGGAAACACTGTCAGAGTTACACATGTCAGAATAATGGGCAGCACCTTTTCAGGAGCCAGAAATCGAATTATTATTTAACAAACGACAAATATACACATCACTATACCGATAGTTGTTACAGTCCATTCAACAATGTATGTCCAAACTCAAAATCAATTGTTTAAATAAATTGATGTACTGATATGACATTTTCATGCACTCTTAGATTTGCCTCGACCTGGATACAATACTTTATTAAATCTATTACAAAAGTCGTCTAGTGTAGGATTTCGGTTATACAGACTGTTTTCACAAGAGGCTTTAATAAGGGCAGAACTTTATTGGTTTTAATTTCAATCTTTCCCCACCCCATCATCCGATCAATAAAGTACACACTTTCAATTTTTAAATGGAAAAGCAATCTTGGAAAATATCAAATAGCTTTCCGTGAACTTGGCAATTGACCTTGCCAACATCATGTAGAGCAAGTTCAATGCCGTTAATGCTCAGACTAAAGACCTATTACTTACAAGGTATAGTTTATTTTTCTGAAGCACTAAAACAGTGAGTTTTCTCAATATTCTAAACCATTATAAATTTAAAGTGTGAATTCATCACTATGCAAGAAGTTGCTTTCCTAATGTACAGACATTTCTGCAAGGAATCAAAGAGTAGCAGATGATACCACAGCATCCATGAACAAGAGAAGAGAACACAGCACGCGCTAGGTGTGGGTTGAATCTTTCATCTGGCGGATAAGACTGGACTTTGAATCTAACAAAGTTACCATCAATTAGGGAAGACAAATGGGAGTGAATAATTGTGACAAAGATGTTATTAGGTTGAGGTGAGGTTTTTGAAAATGTTTCAGGGAGATCAACTTGTTACTCTCCCCAAACTGAAAGTTACGTTATTGAGTTATATCGGTGTCATCATGATTGCACTCCGAACATGTCCATAGGTGCTCAGATCCTCTCCTCAGGATGTCTCCAGCGACTGACGACTCTGAAAGTTACGTTACTACTGGAAAACCATATTAAATTTTCAAAACAATTTCTGTGTAGAAAGTTGTAAAAAGCACTGGTTACTCTTTTCGATAATCTGCTGGCAGCAGAATAATTTTTGTGAAGAGCCACGATTGATTGCTTCACGAAACAAACACCTGTGGCCAATCAGAAAGATGGAATGTGACAGATTCATATATTTGGATAAAATGTTGGTTAATGCTGAACATACATTTGAGAACGAATAACAATCACTTAACAGAGAAAAGAAAAGAGACATACCTAGCAGCAAAGGGCAGCGCTTTAAAATAACATATGATGGGTGAGAGAGAGAATGGACGTGTCAATCAAGCAGATCTTGTTTCTCTCAGAAATGTGTAGTGACCACCAATCTGATATGAATGGGCATATGATCAAGGATTGGACAGAGAATATTATTCTGACCACCGTGCATAGACCGTTAAGCTTGGTAATAGATAATGTATCCAATCATAATGTTGTAGTCCAACGAGAAAAAGTTGCAACTTCATCAAGCACAAAAGATCAAATCAAAGCGGGGCTTGTAAAGGAACATGGCCCCCTTCACGACGACCAGTTGAGATCAGAGTTGCTGGAGCTTGTGGAACAAAGGAAGAAGAGGAAGACGTTTTTGATTGACAGAATAATGACACAGCATGGCAACACTTCACTCCCACCTAAACATCTAACATTAAACGATATACAATTGTTAATTTCTCATTGCTAATCTTGTCTCTTGATGTCAAAGTGAGCTATCAACTAAGAGGGATACTCTCAAAACCACATCATATTTATCACACTTAAGTAAACTGATAATTGACAATTCTTGTATTACAACATCTATAAGCTCTTCATTATTCGTGATAATAAGACCAGAAAACAATATACAAACTACGACAATATACAAAATATAAAAAGTGTTTGATCGTGTGGACAGGAACAAACTTTGGCAAACATTAGATACCTACGGGGTAGCAGGACAACTACTAGATAATATAATGACATTATATAAAAACAGTCAAAGTGCCGTTAGAACATCGGAAGGTCTGTCAGAATGGTTTCAGGTTACAACAGGTGTAAGACAAGGATGTGTCCTCTCACCACTCCTCTTCATCATATAAATGGACAAAATAAATAAGGAAACAACCAACAATAAGGACAAATCAAATAATAATATAGAGGTAGAAAATTCCAACATCAATGAGCTACTCTTCGCAGATGACCAATGCCTAATATATGAGGATGAAAACCTGCTACAACAGCATTTAACATCTCTAGATAAAAGTTGTACAAACTACAGTATGAAAATTAACACAGCAAAAACAGAGGCTATGAGAATAAGCAAATTAAGACACCCATTAAACATTAAGATCAAAGATAAAGAAATAAAACAAGTAGAGGAATTCTAGTATTTGGGCACAATGTTCACAGAAGTGGAAAACTAGACAGAGAAATTGACATGAGAATACAAAAAGCAAATGCTGTTACATACCAGCTTTCACCATTGCTTAGACATCCAACTATTTCTATGCCAGCTAAACAACGAATGATAAATAACATTTTCATACCAACTTTGTGCTATGAAAGTCAAACATGGACACTTTTTAAATCACAATTAAGAGTGATCAATACATGTGAGATGCGATGCTTGAGAAAGTAACAAACAACACAAGAAGAGACAGAATACCAAATGAAACCATAAGAAAAATGGTAGGAACAAAACCCTGCCAAGAATATATAGAACAACAACTTAAATGGTTTGGCCACCTGGTCAGAATGAATCCTCACTAATCACCATCAAGGGCGTTCTTCTCGAGAATGCATGGAAAAAGACCAAGAGGAAGACCTAGAAGAAGATGGATAGATGCAATGACAGAGACATGTAACAACAAAGGAAAATCACTAATTCAGACAATTCGAGCAGCTCAAGAACGACAAATGATATAAACCACGACACCTTTTAGGTATCAGTGAAAAGAGAAAAGAGGAAGAACAATATACAAAGCAGCAATGCTCTTCTATCCTGCAAGTTCGTGGCATGTTACAAAATCGAGCCTATCAGCGATCTTTATGACAAGTAACCCTGGTGATCTTATGTAAAGTTCCCTTGACAATCTAAGTGGTTAGCTTCTAATCCTCTTTAATTCAACTATGAATTCTTGTGCCGCTGATATTTCTGAAACATCATTGCTCTATCCACCTTTCTGTTTTATAACTTCCAACGTCTCATTCAATGTTTCAACACAATGACTTGAACAACTCAATCTCAAATACACGTAGAACATCTGAATAAAAATCTTCAGAATCTCTAGAAATTTATCAACTTCTCTATAACTAGACCAATGGTTCTGGAGATCGTTGATAACTTATAATAATTGCTAAATCTGGTAATCTTTATATAATAACTTTCTGTTCAATCCAAGACTATTCTAAAACCCTAATATTCTTCTGCTTTCCTTCCTCATTTGCCTTTCGGAGTCTAGGGGAGATATTCGTTCGCTTTCGTCAGCTTTGACCTCTGACGAAGTCCCACCCACTCAATTTTGTGGGACTGAATTTGCGTGTAAAGTCTGTTTTATCCCATTACAGAATGCCCCTCGCCATGCAGGCAGATTTACTCCGACTTCAGAGGTACTAATTTTTAGGGAATTTGTAAAACCCAGGTGTCCTCGCCAGGGTACGAACCCCGGCTGTTGCCGTGGTAAGCCAACCGCCTATCGATTGCGCTAACCGGACACATATGGGAGATATAATTTGCGGTCTTTTACTCTTCTGTTCGCTTCTGCTGCTGTTATGTTTCCTAGTGCTTCTAATATTCCATCAATCCATCTTTTACTCTTCTGTTCGCTTCTGCTGCTGTTATGTTTCCTAGTGCTTCTAATATTCCATCAATCCATCTTTTACTCTTCTGTTCGCTTCTGCTGCTGTTATGTTTCCTAGTGCTTCTAATATTCCATCAATCCATCTTTTACTCTTCTGTTCGCTTCTGCTGCTGTTATGTTTCCTAGTGCTTCTAATATTCCATCAATCCATCTTTTACTCTTCTGTTCGCTTCTGCTGCTGTTATGTTTCCTAGAGCTTCTAATATTCCATCAATCCATCCTTTTCGTGGTCGACCCTGTGGGAATGGTGTTCTCACAACGCCTGTTGAATGCTCGATGTGTTGTGTTTTGATCACTATGCATTGTCACGTGGCCAAACAATTTCATCTGTTGTTTCTTTATATATACTATGACTATTCTTAAAGTCTATTCATAGCTTTTTTTTCTCAGTTCTTCATTTCTGATCTTGTGTCCCATACTGTTTCCTGTCATTCGTCTAACACATTTCATCTCAATGGAGGTTATTTTTCTTATTGTTCTTGCATCTAGGGACCAGGTCTGGCATTGGTAGCATAACTTTGGAATGAAGATTGTATTGTACAATGCCCGTTTTTCCTCTAGAGTTATTTCTTTGTTGGACAATAGTGGTGATAGCTGTCCAATGATATGACAAGCTTTGATGAATGAACAGCTTGAGTCTATCTCTGATGTTTGTGAATTGTCGTTTGTCACTGAACTTCCTAGGTTTTTGAATTCCTCTACCTGTTTTAGCTGCCTGCCTTCTATAGTTATGTTACTGTTCTGTTTCTCTATTGCGACATTCATGATTTATGTTTTGTTGATGTTGATTTTCATGTTGTATTTTGTACCTGATTTGTTGAGTTTATTTAAGTGTTCTTGTAGGTCTTCTATTGTTTCATATATGAGTGCCTGATCGACTGCAAATAAAAGCTCGTTGATCTCCACTGTCTCTGATGGGTTGGCTAACGTGCATATATAGTCCACGAATGTAATAAACAGTAGGGGGAATAGTACGCACCCGTCTTACACCTGATCTAACTTCGAAGTGGGTTGTGTAGCCTGCTGTTGTTCTGATTGTGCAGTTGCTGTTGACGTAAAGGGTTAAGGCATAAAAATGCGAAGCTGCAGTAAAGCTGAATGTGAGGAAAAATAAAAAAAAAATAAAAAATGGTTTGTAAGAAGCTTTACGTGATAAGTGGACGACACAGACTAAACAACGTTTCGTCCCAATAGGCCTTCATCAGGAACAAAAAAAAAAAAACACACACAAAACTAGTAACGAAACAACCAAAACAAAAACAATCGAAATGTGTTAAAGAAAACAAAATTAACTATCCTGCCAAAACCAAAAGGAAATAGCAACCAAGTGCGGCTGTCGTGAACGTCGAGAAACGTGCAAAAATGTGCGCAAATGCGCACAGAACCAGAGGAGTTCACACAGGGGTCAGTGTGCAAACACAAAGGAGAAAGAATCGAATAGTAGACTAACAGGTATTCAAAAGGCGGTAAGAGTGAGATGTCTGAGAGTGGGGCACAATAACAACAAATGAGGGGTAAGGAGCACAGAAAAAAAAAGGTATAGAGGAGAAAACCGAAGTGTCTCATAAGGGACTAGAGGAGAAGAACTATAAATAGCATGGCATAGTAAGTAGACCAAAGAACCCAAATATGTGCAGTAGAGAAGGCTATGCAAAAGGGAAGGAGCAACCAAAAGGAAACTATGCGTATGAGTGTGATACATTCATACCTCTTGGGGTCAGCGAACCATACTGGACTATAAGGCGATTTTCCAAAGTATAGCGGCTGCGGTCGCCAGAGTGACAAAGGACAATACCAGTGACACGGATGTCGTCTTTGCCCTTGTGATCAGGGGAGTTGAAGTGGGAAGACACCGGAGTACCAGTATTTTGTTGGACATCACGTAGATGTTCACAAAATCTTTCCACTAATCTTCTCCCAGACTCACCAATATAGGTCATGTGGCATCGTTGGCATATGATGGCATAAATGATATTGCGGGACGCACATGTGAAGCTATGCTTGATCTCGAACCGTCCATTAGGGAACAAGACCGAGTCAGCAAGGAGCACATAGGCACAGGTGATACAGTTACGACCACAAGGGGCCGTACCGAAGTGTTGAGGGTGGGAGCGAGGGAGATGGCTCCTAACCAAAATATCTCTCAGATTCCTGTCGCGCTTAAAAGCGATCATCGGGCGATCACTAAAAAGTAGACGGGTAGTGGGATCAGAGAGGAGAATGGAACGATAGCGGTTGAGTATCCTCACAGCAGCTAAGTTGTGAGGATGATATGTGAGGGTGAGTATAGTTCTCTCAGAAGGGGGCGGTTGGAAGGGGTGAGTGCCTCGGGACGGGAGATAAGGAGGACCCGCTTGAGGGCAGACTGGAGGATCGAGTCTGGATAAGGCCGGCGGCTGAAGAAACCTAACATGAGGTGAGCCTGTACGAGGAAATCTTGGTCATCCTGGCAGATGCGACGGAGACGCAATAACTGAGTTAACGGAATAGAATCACGACAAGAAGGTGAATGGGATGAAGTGTAGAGAAGATAACAATGGGTGTCTGTGGGTTTATAGAAAACCGAGGTATGGAGGCCAGAAGTACCCAAAGAAACGATAAGATCTAGGAAGGTGACAGAGGAAGTGGATGTACAAGATGTGAACTTGATAGCTTTGTGATAGCCACTAATGTGGTCGATAAACCTGGAGAGGTCATCCTCAGGTAGATCGGTAAGTCCGAAGCAGTCATCAATGTACCGAAGGAATATGATGGGAAGGGGACCTAGATTAGAATTGAGAAACTGGTACTCAAGGTAGCCCATAAACAGACAAGCATAGCTGGTCCCCATCTTGGTGCCCATGGCTACTCCACTAACCTGGTCATAGAAGTCACCATCGAACTCAAAAGTATTGAGGTTGGGTATAAGCTCAGTAAGGCGGAGAAGAGTGGCTGTATCCACAGAGGGGTGTTGTCTCTGGTCAAGAAAGAAACGTAGAGCTAAGAGGCCGCCGGAGTGAGGAATAGAGGTGTAGAGGTGTAGAGGTGTAGAGGTATAGAGGTGTGCTGTTGATGTAGAGACTTTTAATTAGATTGGTTAGATATTGCTTTATTCCGTACGTAGTTAGAAACTCCACAGTTGTTCTCTGGGAGATACTAAAAACCCTAATGCTTAGAACATAAGTCCAGACAGAGTATCGGCTGAAACATGTCCTAATTTCAGTTACTTTGCATCTTCTCTGGTGTCTCCTTCAAGTTCCATGTGAGTTATCTACCTGCATGTATCAATGTAAGCTCTGCTCATTTCTCTAGACATTGGGAACCCCGGCGTGGCCAATTCTCTATTCACTAGGATTCATCGGTAGCCCAGCCTCACAATTCAATCACAAACTTTCATTTCATTGGAAGTTAAGACAAACATGTGGCAATCACTCTCCTTCCTTGGCACCTTACAAACATGTGTCAATCACTCTCTTTCCTTGGCTCCTTGAAAGCATGTGTCAATCACTCTCCTTGCTTGAATCCATGCAAACATGTGTCAATCACTCTCCTTGCTTGGCTCCTTGCAAACATGTGACAATCACTCTCCTTACAAACATGTGTCAATCACTCTCCTTGCTTGGATACTTGTCTTGCAAAACATGTGTCAATCACTCTCCTTCCTTGACTTCTACAAACACGTGTCAATCACCCTCCTTGCTTGGCTCCTTGCAAACATGTGTCAATCACTCTCCTTGCTTGGCTCCTTGCAAATATGTGTCAATCACTCAACTTTCTTGGCTACTTGCAAACATGTGTCAATCACTCTCCTTGCTTGGCTCCTTGCAAATATGTGTCAATCACTCTCCATGCTTGGTTCCTTGCAAACATGTGTCAATCACTCTCCTTCCTTGGCTCCTACAAACACGTGTCAATCATCCTCCTTGCTTGGCTCCTTACAAACATGTGTCAATCACTCTCCTTGCTTGGCTCCTTGCAAACATGCGTCAATCACTCTCCTTGCTTGGCTCCTTTCAAACATGTGTCAATCACTCTCTTTGCTTGGCTCCTTGCAAACATGTGTCAATCACTCCCCTTGCTTGGCTCCTTGCAAACATGTGTCAATCACTCTCCTTCCTTGGCTCCTACAAACATGTGTCAATCACTCTCCTTCCTTGGCTCCTTGCAAACATGTATCAATCACTCTCCTTGCTTGACTCCTTGCAAACATGTGTCAGTCACTCACCTTGCTTTTCTCCTTGCAAATATGTGTCAATCACTCTCCTTCCTTGGCTCCTTACAAACTTGTATCAATCACTCCTCCTTGCTTGACTCCATGCAAACATGTGTCAATCATTCTCCTTGCTTGGCTACTTGCATACATGTTTCAATCACTCTCCTTGCTTGGCTCATTTCAAACATGCGTCAATCATTATGCTTGCTTGGCTCCTTGAAAATTACAAATTTGTGTCAATCACTCTACATTGCTTGGCTTCTTGCAAACATGTGTCGATAACTCTCCTTCCTTGGCTCCTACAAAAACGTGTCAATCACCCTCATTGCATGGCTCCTTACAAACATGTGTCAATCACTTTCCTTGCTTGGCTCCTTATAAACATGTGTCAATCACTCTCCTTCCTTGGCTCATTACAAACATGTGTCAATGACTCTCCTTTATTGGCTCCCTACAAACATGTGTCAATGACTTTCCTTCCTTGGCTCCACACAAACATGTGTCAATGACTCTCCTTCCTTGGCTCCATACAGACATGTGTCAATGACTCTCCTTCCTTGGCTCCTTACAAACATGTGTCAATGACTCTCCTTCCTTGGCTCCTTACAAACATGTGTCAATGACTCTCCTTTATTGGCTCCCAACAAACATGTGTCAATGACTCTCCTTCATTGGCTCCATACAAACATGTGTCAATCACTCTACTTCATGGCTCCTACAAACAAGTGTAAATCGCTCTAGTTCCTCGGCGGCTACAAACATGTGTCAATCACTTTCCTTCCTTGGCTCCTTACAAACATGTGTTAATCACACTCCTTCCTTGACTCCTTACAAACATGTGTCAATCACTCTCCTTCCTTGGCTCGTTTAAATCATGTGTCTATCGCTCTCCTTCCTTGGCTCACCCAAACATGTGTCAATCACTCTCCTTGCTTGGCTCCTTGCAAACACGTGTCAATCACTCTCCTCGCTTGGCTGCTTATAAACATGTGTCAATCACTCTCCTTCCTTGGTTCCTTACAAACATGTGTCAATGACTCTCCTTCCTTGGCTCCATACAAACATGTGTCAATGACTTTTCTTCCTTTACTCCTTACAAACATTTGTTAATCGTTCTCCTTCCTTGACTCCTTACAAACATGTTTTAATGACTTTCCTTCCTTGGCTCCTTACAAACATTTGTTAATCACTCTCCTTCTTTGGCTCCTTATAAACATGTGTTAATGACTCTCCTTCCTTGGCTCCTTACAAACATGTGTCAATGACTCTCCTTCCTTAGCTCCTTACAAAAATGTTTCAATCACTCTACTTCCTTGGCTCCTACAAACAAGTGTAAATCGCTCTCCTTCCTTAGCGGCTACAAACATGTGTCAATTACTTTCCGTTCTTAGCTCCTTACAAACATGTGTCAATCACACTCCTTACTTGGCTCCTTACAAACATGTGTCAATCACTCTCCCTCCTTGGCTCGTACAAACATGTGCCAATTGCTTCCTTCCTTGGCTCCTACAAACATGTGTCAATCACTCTCCTTCATTGGCTCCTACAAACATGTGTCAATCACTCTCCTTCCTTGGCTCCTACAAACATGTGTCAATCACTCTCCTTGGTTGGCTCCTTGCAAACATGTGTCAATCACTTTCCTTGTTTGACTCCTTGCAAATATGTGTCAATCACTCTCCTTGATTGGCTCCTTGCAAATATGAGTCAATCACTCTCCTTGATTGGCTACTTGCAAACATGTGTCAATCACTTTCCTTGTTTGGCGCCTTGCAAATATGTGTCAATCACTCTCCTTGATTGGCTCCTTGCAAATATGTGTCAATCACTTTCCTTGATTGGCTCCTTCCAAATATGTGTTAATGACTCTCCTTCCTTGGCTCTTTACTAACATGTGTAAATCACTCTTTTTCCTTGACTCCTTGCAAACATGTGTCAATCACTGTCCTTGCTTGGCTCCTTGCAAATTGCAAATATGTGACAATCACTCTCCTTGCTTGGCTCCCAGCAAACATGTGTCAATCACTCTCCTTGCTTGGATCCTTGCAAACATGTGTCAATCACTCTCTTTCCTTGGCTCCTTGAAAGCATGTGTCAATCACTCTCCTTGCTTGAATCCATGCAAACATGTGTCAATCACTCTCCTTGCTTGGCTCCTTGCAAACATGTGACAATCACTCTCCTTACAAACATGTGTCAATCACTCTCCTTGCTTGGATACTTGTCTTGCAAACATGTGTCAATCACTCTCCTTCCTTGACTTCTACAAACACGTGTCAATCACCCTCCTTGCTTGGCTCCTTGCAAACATGTGTCAATCACTCTCCTTGCTTGGCTCCTTGCAAATATGTGTCAATCACTCAACTTTCTTGGCTACTTGCAAACATGTGTCAATCACTCTCCTTGCTTGGCTCCTTGCAAATATGTGTCAATCACTCTCCATGCTTGGTTCCTTGCAAACATGTGTCAATCACTCTCCTTCCTTGGCTTCTACAAACACGTGTCAATCATCCTCCTTGCTTGGCTCCTTACAAACATGTGTCAATCACTCTCCTTGCTTGGCTCCTTGCAAACATGCGTCAATCACTCTCCTTGCTTGGCTCCTTTCAAACATGTGTCAATCACTCTCTTTGCTTGGCTCCTTGCAAACATGTGTCAATCACTCCCCTTGCTTGGCTCCTTGCAAACATGTTCCAAATCACTCTCTTTGCTTGGCACCTTGCAAATATGTGTCAATCACTCTCCTTCCTTGGCTCCTTGCAAACATGTATCAATCACTCTCCTTGCTTGACTCCTTGCAAACATGTGTCAGTCACTCACCTTGCTTTTCTCCTTGCAAATATGTGTCAATCACTCTCCTTCCTTGGCTCCTTACAAACTTGTATCAATCACTCCTCCTTGCTTGACTCCATGCAAACATGTGTCAATCATTCTCCTTGCTTGGCTACTTGCATACATGTTTCAATCACTCTCCTTGCTTGGCTCATTTCAAACATGCGTCAATCATTATGCTTGCTTGGCTCCTTGAAAATTACAAATTTGTGTCAATCACTCTACATTGCTTGGCTTCTTGCAAACATGTGTCGATAACTCTCCTTCCTTGGCTCCTACAAAAAACGTGTCAATCACCCTCATTGCATGGCTCCTTACAAACATGTGTCAATCACTTTCCTTGCTTGGCTCCTTATAAACATGTGTCAATCACTCTCCTTCCTTGGCTCATTACAAACATGTGTCAATGACTCTCCTTTATTGGCTCCCTACAAACATGTGTCAATGACTTTCCTTCCTTGGCTCCACACAAACATGTGTCAATGACTCTCCTTCCTTGGCTCCATACAGACATGTGTCAATGACTCTCCTTCCTTGGCTCCTTACAAACATGTGTCAATGACTCTCCTTCCTTGGCTCCTTACAAACATGTGTCAATGACTGTCCTTTATTGGCTCCCAACAACATGTGTCAATGACTCTCCTTCATTGGCTCCATACAAACATGTGTCAATCACTCTACTTCATGGCTCCTACAAACAAGTGTAAATCGCTCTAGTTCCTCGGCGGCTACAAACATGTGTCAATCACTTTCCTTCCTTGGCTCCTTACAAACATGTGTTAATCACACTCCTTCCTTGACTCCTTACAAACATGTGTCAATCACTCTCCTTCCTTGGCTCGTTTAAATCATGTGTCTATCGCTCTCCTTCCTTGGCTCACCCAAACATGTGTCAATCACTCTCCTTGCTTGGCTCCTTGCAAACACGTGTCAATCACTCTCCTCGCTTGGCTGCTTATAAACATGTGTCAATCACTCTCCTTCCTTGGTTCCTTACAAACATGTGTCAATGACTCTCCTTCCTTGGCTCCATACAAACATGTGTCAATGACTTTTCTTCCTTTACTCCTTACAAACATTTGTTAATCGTTCTCCTTCCTTGACTCCTTACAAACATGTTTTAATGACTTTCCTTCCTTGGCTCCTTACAAACATTTGTTAATCACTCTCCTTCTTTGGCTCCTTATAAACATGTGTTAATGACTCTCCTTCCTTGGCTCCTTACAAACATGTGTCAATGACTCTCCTTCCTTAGCTCCTTACAAAAATGTTTCAATCACTCTACTTCCTTGGCTCCTACAAACAAGTGTAAATCGCTCTCCTTCCTTAGCGGCTACAAACATGTGTCAATTACTTTCCGTTCTTAGCTCCTTACAAACATGTGTCAATCACACTCCTTACTTGGCTCCTTACAAACATGTGTCAATCACTCTCCCTCCTTGGCTCGTACAAACATGTGCCAATTGCTTTCCTTCCTTGGCTCCTACAAACATGTGTCAATCACTCTCCTTCATTGGCTCCTACAAACATGTGTCAATCACTCTCCTTCCTTGGCTCCTACAAACATGTGTCAATCACTCTCCTTGGTTGGCTCCTTGCAAACATGTGTCAATCACTCTTCTTGCTTGACTCCTTGCAAACATGTGTCAGTCACTCACCTTGCTTTTCTCCTTGCAAATATGTGTCAATCACTCTCCTTCCTTGGCTCCTTACAAACTTGTATCAATCACTCCTCCTTGCTTGACTCCATGCAAACATGTGTCAATCATTCTCCTTGCTTGGCTACTTGCATACATGTTTCAATCACTCTCCTTGCTTGGCTCATTTCAAACATGCGTCAATCATTATGCTTGCTTGGCTCCTTGAAAATTACAAATTTGTGTCAATCACTCTACATTGCTTGGCTTCTTGCAAACATGTGTCGATAACTCTCCTTCCTTGGCTCCTACAAAAACGTGTCAATCACCCTCATTGCATGGCTCCTTACAAACATGTGTCAATGACTTTCCTTCCTTGGCTCCACACAAACATGTGTCAATGACTCTCCTTCCTTGGCTCCATACAGACATGTGTCAATGACTCTCCTTCCTTGGCTCCTTACAAACATGTGTCAATGACTCTCCTTCCTTGGCTCCACAAACATGTGTCAATGACTGTCCTTTATTGGCTCCCAACAAACATGTGTCAATGACTCTCCTTCATTGGCTCCATACAAACATGTGTCAATCACTCTACTTCATGGCTCCTACAAACAAGTGTAAATCGCTCTAGTTCCTCGGCGGCTACAAACATGTGTCAATCACTTTCCTTCCTTGGCTCCTTACAAACATATGTTAATCACACTCCTTCCTTGACTCCTTACAAACATGTGTCAATCACTCTCCTTCCTTGGCTCGTTTAAATCATGTGTCTATCGCTCTCCTTCCTTGGCTCACCCAAACATGTGTCAATCACTCTCCTTGCTTGGCTCCTTGCAAACACGTGTCAATCACTCTCCTCGCTTGGCTGCTTATAAACATGTGTCAATCACTCTCCTTCCTTGGTTCCTTACAAACATGTGTCAATGACTCTCCTTCCTTGGCTCCATACAAACATGTGTCAATGACTTTTCTTCCTTTACTCCTTACAAACATTTGTTAATCGTTCTCCTTCCTTGACTCCTTACAAACATGTTTTAATGACTTTCCTTCCTTGGCTCCTTACAAACATTTGTTAATCACTCTCCTTCTTTGGCTCCTTATAAACATGTGTTAATGACTCTCCTTCCTTGGCTCCTTACAAACATGTGTCAATGACTCTCCTTCCTTAGCTCCTTACAAAAATGTTTCAAACACTCTACTTCCTTGGCTCCTACAAACAAGTGTAAATCGCTCTCCTTCCTTAGCGGCTACAAACATGTGTCAATTACTTTCCGTTCTTAGCTCCTTACAAACATGTGTCAATCACACTCCTTACTTGGCTCCTTACAAACATGTGTCAATCACTCTCCCTCCTTGGCTCGTACAAACATGTGCCAATTGCTTTCCTTCCTTGGCTCCTACAAACATGTGTCAATCACTCTCCTTCATTGGCTCCTACAAACATGTGTCAATCACTCTCCTTCCTTGGCTCCTTACAAACATTTGTTAATCACTCTCCTTCTTTGGCTCCTATAAACATGTGTTAATGACTCTCCTTCCTTGGCTCCTTACAAACATGTGTCAATGACTCTCCTTCCTTAGCTCCTTACAAAAATGTTTCAATCACTCTACTTCCTTGGCTCCTACAAACAAGTGTAAATCGCTCTCCTTCCTTAGCGGCTACAAACATGTGTCAATTACTTTCCGTTCTTAGCTCCTTACAAACATGTGTCAATCACACTCCTTACTTGGCTCCTTACAAACATGTGTCAATCACTCTCCCTCCTTGGCTCGTACAAACATGTGCCAATTGCTTTCCTTCCTTGGCTCCTACAAACATGTGTCAATCACTCTCCTTCATTGGCTCCTACAAACATGTGTCAATCACTCTCCTTCCTTGGCTCCTACAAACATGTGTCAATCACTCTCCTTGGTTGGCTCCTTGCAAACATGTGTCAATCACTCTCCTTGCTTGACTCCTTGCAAACATGTGTCAGTCACTCACCTTGCTTTTCTCCTTGCAAATATGTGTCAATCACTCTCCTTCCTTGGCTCCTTACAAACTTGTATCAATCACTCCTCCTTGCTTGACTCCATGCAAACATGTGTCAATCATTCTCCTTGCTTGGCTACTTGCATACATGTTTCAATCACTCTCCTTGCTTGGCTCATTTCAAACATGCGTCAATCATTATGCTTGCTTGGCTCCTTGAAAATTACAAATTTGTGTCAATCACTCTACATTGCTTGGCTTCTTGCAAACATGTGTCGATAACTCTCCTTCCTTGGCTCCTACAAAAACGTGTCAATCACCCTCATTGCATGGCTCCGTACAAACATGTGTCAATCACTTTCCTTGCTTGGCTCCTTATAAACATGTGTCAATCACTCTCCTTCCTTGGCTCATTACAAACATGTGTCAATGACTCTCCTTTATTGGCTCCCTACAAACATGTGTCAATGACTTTCCTTCCTTGGCTCCACACAAACATGTGTCAATGACTCTCCTTCCTTGGCTCCATACAGACATGTGTCAATGACTCTCCTTCCTTGGCTCCTTACAAACATGTGTCAATGACTCTCCTTCCTTGGCTCCTTACAAACATGTGTCAATGACTGTCCTTTATTGGCTCCCAACAAACATGTGTCAATGACTCTCCTTCATTGGCTCCATACAAACATGTGTCAATCACTCTACTTCATGGCTCCTACAAACAAGTGTAAATCGCTCTAGTTCCTCGGCGGCTACAAACATGTGTCAATCACTTTCCTTCCTTGGCTCCTTACAAACATGTGTTAATCACACTCCTTCCTTGACTCCTTACAAACATGTGTCAATCACTCTCCTTCCTTGGCTCGTTTAAATCATGTGTCTATCGCTCTCCTTCCTTGGCTCACCCAAACATGTGTCAATCACTCTCCTTGCTTGGCTCCTTGCAAACACGTGTCAATCACTCTCCTCGCTGGCTGCTTATAAACATGTGTCAATCACTCTCCTTCCTTGGTTCCTTACAAACATGTGTCAATGACTCTCCTTCCTTGGCTCCATACAAACATGTGTCAATGACTTTTCTTCCTTTACTCCTTACAAACATTTGTTAATCGTTCTCCTTCCTTGACTCCTTACAAACATGTTTTAATGACTTTCCTTCCTTGGCTCCTTACAAACATTTGTTAATCACTCTCCTTCTTTGGCTCCTTATAAACATGTGTTAATGACTCTCCTTCCTTGGCTCCTTACAAACATGTGTCAATGACTCTCCTTCCTTAGCTCCTTACAAAAATGTTTCAATCACTCTACTTCCTTGGCTCCTACAAACAAGTGTAAATCGCTCTCCTTCCTTAGCGGCTACAAACATGTGTCAATTACTTTCCGTTCTTAGCTCCTTACAAACATGTGTCAATCACACTCCTTACTTGGCTCCTTACAAACATGTGTCAATCACTCTCCCTCCTTGGCTCGTACAAACATGTGCCAATTGCTTTCCTTCCTTGGCTCCTACAAACATGTGTCAATCACTCTCCTTCATTGGCTCCTACAAACATGTGTCAATCACTCTCCTTCCTTGGCTCCTACAAACATGTGTCAATCACTCTCCTTGGTTGCCTCCTTGCAAACATGTGTCAATCACTTTCCTTGTTTGACTCCTTGCAAATATGTGTCAATCACTCTCCTTGATTGGCTCCTTGCAAATATGAGTCAATCACTCTCCTTGATTGGCTACTTGCAAACATGTGTCAATCACTTCCTTGTTTGGCGCCTTGCAAATATGTGTCAATCACTCTCCTTGATTGGCTCCTTGCAAATATGTGTCAATCACTTTCCTTGATTGGCTCCTTCCAAATATGTGTTAATGACTCTCCTTCCTTGGCTCTTTACTAACATGTGTAAATCACTCTTTTCCTTGGCTCCTTGTAAACATGTATCAATCACTCTCCTTGCTTGACTCCTTGCAAACATGTGTCAATCACTGTCCTTGCTTGGCTCCTTGCAAATTGCAAATATGTGACAATCACTCTCCTTGCTTGGCTCCCAGCAAACATGTGTCAATCACTCTCCTTGCTTGGATCCTTGCAAACATGTGTCAATCACTCTCTTTCCTTGGCTCCTTGAAAGCATGTGTCAATCACTCTCCTTGCTTGAATCCATGCAAACATGTGTCAATCACTCTCCTTGCTTGGCTCCTTGCAAACATGTGACAATCACTCTCCTTACAAACATGTGTCAATCATTCTCCTTGCTTGGATACTTGTCTTGCAAACATGTGTCAATCACTCTCCTTCCTTGACTTCTACAAACACGTGTCAATCACCCTCCTTGCTTGGCTCCTTGCAAACATGTGTCAATCACTCTCCTTGCTTGGCTCCTTGCAAATATGTGTCAATCACTCAACTTTCTTGGCTACTTGCAAACATGTGTCAATCACTCTCCTTGCTTGGCTCCTTGCAAATATGTGTCAATCACTCTCCATGCTTGGTTCCTTGCAAACATGTGTCAATCACTCTCCTTCCTTGGCTCCTACAAACACGTGTCAATCATCCTCCTTGCTTGGCTCCTTACAAACATGTGTCAATCACTCTCCTTGCTTGGCTCCTTGCAAACATGCGTCAATCACTCTCCTTGCTTGGCTCCTTTCAAACATGTGTCAATCACTCTCTTTGCTTGGCTCCTTGCAAACATGTGTCAATCACTCCCCTTGCTTGGCTCCTTGCAAACATGTTCCAAATCACTCTCTTTGCTTGGCACCTTGCAAATATGTGTCAATCACTCTCCTTCCTTGGCTCCTTGCAAACATGTATCAATCACTCTCCTTGCTTGACTCCTTGCAAACATGTGTCAGTCACTCACCTTGCTTTTCTCCTTGCAAATATGTGTCAATCACTCTCCTTCCTTGGCTCCTTACAAACTTGTATCAATCACTCCTCCTTGCTTGACTCCATGCAAACATGTGTCAATCATTCTCCTTGCTTGGCTACTTGCATACATGTTTCAATCACTCTCCTTGCTTGGCTCATTTCAAACATGCGTCAATCATTATGCTTGCTTGGCTCCTTGAAAATTACAAATTGTGTCAATCACTCTACATTGCTTGGCTTCTTGCAAACATGTGTCGATAACTCTCCTTCCTTGGCTCCTACAAAAACGTGTCAATCACCCTCATTGCATGGCTCCTTACAAACATGTGTCAATCACTTTCCTTGCTTGGCTCCTTATAAACATGTGTCAATCACTCTCCTTCCTTGGCTCATTACAAACATGTGTCAATGACTCTCCTTTATTGGCTCCCTACAAACATGTGTCAATGACTTTCCTTCCTTGGCTCCACACAAACATGTGTCAATGACTCTCCTTCCTTGGCTCCATACAGACATGTGTCAATGACTCTCCTTCCTTGGCTCCTTACAAACATGTGTCAATGACTCTCCTTCCTTGGCTCCTTACAAACATGTGTCAATGACTGTCCTTTATTGGCTCCCAACAAACATGTGTCAATGACTCTCCTTCATTGGCTCCATACAAACATGTGTCAATCACTCTACTTCATGGCTCCTACAAACAAGTGTAATCGCTCTAGTTCCTCGGCGGCTACAAACATGTGTCAATCACTTTCCTTCCTTGGCTCCTTACAAACATGTGTTAATCACACTCCTTCCTTGACTCCTTACAAACATGTGTCAATCACTCTCCTTCCTTGGCTCGTTTAAATCATGTGTCTATCGCTCTCCTTCCTTGGCTCACCCAAACATGTGTCAATCACTCTCCTTGCTTGGCTCCTTGCAAACACGTGTCAATCACTCTCCTCGCTTGGCTGCTTATAAACATGTGTCAATCACTCTCCTTCCTTGGTTCCTTACAAACATGTGTCAATGACTCTCCTTCCTTGGCTCCATACAAACATGTGTCAATGACTTTTCTTCCTTTACTCCTTACAAACATTTGTTAATCGTTCTCCTTCCTTGACTCCTTACAAACATGTTTTAATGACTTTCCTTCCTTGGCTCCTTACAAACATTTGTTAATCACTCTCCTTCTTTGGCTCCTTATAAACATGTGTTAATGACTCTCCTTCCTTGGCTCCTTACAAACATGTGTCAATGACTCTCCTTCCTTAGCTCCTTACAAAAATGTTTCAATCACTCTACTTCCTTGGCTCCTACAAACAAGTGTAAATCGCTCTCCTTCCTTAGCGGCTACAAACATGTGTCAATTGCTTTCCGTTCTTAGCTCCTTACAAACATGTGTCAATCACACTCCTTACTTGGCTCCTTACAAACATGTGTCAATCACTCTCCCTCCTTGGCTCGTACAAACATGTGCCAATTGCTTTCCTTCCTTGGCTCTACAAACATGTGTCAATCACTCTCCTTCATTGGCTCCTACAAACATGTGTCAATCACTCTCCTTCCTTGGCTCCTACAAACATGTGTCAATCACTCTCCTTGGTTGGCTCCTTGCAAACATGTGTCAATCACTTTCCTTGTTTGACTCCTTGCAAATATGTGTCAATCACTCTCCTTGATTGGCTCCTTGCAAATATGAGTCAATCACTCTCCTTGATTGGCTACTTGCAAACATGTGTCAATCACTTTCCTTGTTTGGCGCCTTGCAAATATGTGTCAATCACTCTCCTTGATTGGCTCCTTGCAAATATGTGTCAATCACTTTCCTTGATTGGCTCCTTCCAAATATGTGTTAATGACTCTCCTTCCTTGGCTCTTTACTAACATGTGTAAATCACTCTTTTTCCTTGGCTCCTTGTAAACATGTATCAATCACTCTCCTTGCTTGACTCCTTGCAAACATGTGTCAATCACTGTCCTTGCTTGGCTCCTTGCAAATTGCAAATATGTGACAATCACTCTCCTTGCTTGGCTCCCAGCAAACATGTGTCAATCACTCTCCTTGCTTGGATCCTTGCAAACATGTGTCAATCACTCTCTTTCCTTGGCTCCTTGAAAGCATGTGTCAATCACTCTCCTTGCTTGAATCCATGCAAAACATGTGTCAATCACTCTCCTTGCTTGGCTCCTTGCAAACATGTGACAATCACTCTCCTTACAAACATGTGTCAATCACTCTCCTTGCTTGGATACTTGTCTTGCAAACATGTGTCAATCACTCTCCTTCCTTGACTTCTACAAACACGTGTCAATCACCCTCCTTGCTTGGCTCCTTGCAAACATGTGTCAATCACTCTCCTTGCTTGGCTCCTTGCAAATATGTGTCAATCACTCAACTTTCTTGGCTACTTGCAAACAGGTGTCAATCACTCTCCTTGCTTGGCTCCTTGCAAATATGTGTCAATCACTCTCCATGCTTGGTTCCTTGCAAACATGTGTCAATCACTCCCCTTCCTTGGCTCCTACAAACACGTGTCAATCATCCTCCTTGCTTGGCTCCTTACAAACATGTGTCAATCACTCTCCTTGCTTGGCTCCTTGCAAACATGCGTCAATCTCTCTCCTTGCTTGGCTCCTTTCAAACATGTGTCAATCACTCTCTTTGCTTGGCTCCTTGCAAACATGTGTCAATCACTCCCCTGCTTGGCTCCTTGCAAACATGTTCCAAATCACTCTCTTTGCCTGGCACCTTGCAAATATGTGTCAATCACTCTCCTTCCTTGGCTCCTTGCAAACATGTATCAATCACTCTCCTTGCTTGACTCCTTGCAAACATGTGTCAGTCACTCACTTGCTTTTCTCCTTGCAAATATGTGTCAATCACTCTCCTTCCTTGGCTCCTTACAAACTTGTATCAATCACTCCTCCTTGCTTGACTCCATGCAAACATGTGTCAATCATTCTCCTTGCTTGGCTTACTTCATACATGTTTCAATCACTCTCCTAGCTTGGCTCATTTCAAACATGCGTCAATCATTATGCTTGCTTGGCTCCTTGAAAATTACAAATTTGTGTCAATCACTCTACATTGCTTGGCTTCTTGCAAACATGTGTCGATAACTCTCCTTCCTTGGCTCCTACAAAAACGTGTCAATCACCCTCATTGCATGGCTCCTTACAAACATGTGTCAATCACTTTCCTTGCTTGGCTCCTTATAAACATGTGTCAATCACTCTCCTTCCTTGGCTCATTACAAACATGTGTCAATGACTCTCCTTTATTGGCTCCCTACAAACATGTGTCAATGACTTTCCTTCCTTGGCTCCACACAAACATGTGTCAATGACTCTCCATCCTTGGCTACTTATAAACATGTGTCAATGACTCTCCTTCCTTGGCTCCATACAAACATGTGTCAATGACTCTCCTTCCTTGGCTCCTTACAAACATGTGTCAATGACTCTCCTTCCTTGGCTCCTTACAAACATGTGTCAATGACTCTCCTTTATTGGCTCCCAACAAACATGTGTCAATGACTCTCCTTCATTGGCTCCATACAAACATGTGTCAATCACTCTACTTCATGGCTCCTACAAACAAGTGTAAATCGCTCTAGTTCCTCGGCGGCTACAAACATGTGTCAATCACTTCCTTCCTTGGCTCCTTACAAACATGTGTTAATCACACTCCTTCCTTGACTCCTTACAAACATGTGTCAATCACTCTCCTTCCTTGGCTCGTTTAAATCATGTGTCTATCGCTCTCCTTCCTTGGCTCACCCAAACATGTGTCAATCACTCTCCTTGCTTGGCTCCTTGCAAACACGTGTCAATCACTCTCTCGCTTGGCTGCTTATAAACATGTGTCAATCACTCTCCTTCCTTGGTTCCTTACAAACATGTGTCAATGACTCTCCTTCCTTGGCTCCATACAAACATGTGTCAATGACTTTTCTTCCTTTACTCCTTACAAACATTGTTAATCGTTCTCCTTCCTTGACTCCTTACAAACATGTTTTAATGACTTTCCTTCCTTGGCTCCTTACAAACATTTGTTAATCACTCTCCTTCTTTGGCTCCTTATAAACATGTGTTAATGACTCTCCTTCCTTGGCTCCTTACAACATGTCAATTACTTTCCGTTCTTAGCTCCTTACAAACATGTGTCAATCACACTCCTTACTTGGCTCCTTACAAACATGTGTCAATCACTCTCCCTCCTTGGCTCGTACAAACATGTGCCAATTGCTTCCTTCCTTGGCTCCTACAACATGTGTCAATCACTCTCCTCATTGGCTCCTACAAACATGTGTCAATCACTCTCCTTCCTTGGCTCCTACAAACATGTGTCAATCACTCTCCTTGGTTGGCTCCTTGCAAACATGTGTCAATCACTTTCCTTGTTGGCTCCTTGCAAATATGTGTCAATCACTCTCCTTGATTGGCTCCTTGCAAATATGAGTCAATCACTCTCCTTGATTGGCTCCTTCCAAATATGTGTTAATGACTCTCCTTCCTTGGCTCTTTACTAACATGTGTAAATCACTCTTTTTCCTTGGCTCCTTGTAAACATGTATCAATCACTCTCCTTGCTTGACTCATTGCAAACATGTGTCAATCACTGTCCTTGCTTGGCTCCTTGCAAATTGCAAATATGTGACAATCACTCTCCTTGCTTGGCTCCCAGCAAACATGTGTCAATCACTCTCCTTGCTTGGATCCTTGCAAACATGTGTCGATAACTCTCCTTCCTTGGCTCCTACAAAAACGTGTCAATCACCCTCATTGCATGCTCCTTGCAAACACGTGTCAATCACTTTCCTGCTTGGCTCCTTGCAAATTGCAAATATGTGTCAATCACTCTCCTTGCTTGGCTCCTTACAAAACATGTGTCAATCACTCTCCTTCCTTGGCTACTTACAGACATATGTCAATCACTCTCCTTCCTTGTCTCTTACAAACATGTGTCAATCACTCTCCTTCCTTGGCTACTTACAGACATATGTCAATCACTCTCCTTCCTTGGCTTCAACAAACATGTGTCAATCACTCTCCTTCCTTGTCTCTTACAAACATGTGTCAATCACTCTCCTTCCTTGTCTCTTACAAACATGTGTCAATCACTCTCCTTCCTTGTCTCTTACAAACATGTGTCAATCACTCTCCTTCCTTGTCTCTTACAGACATGTATCAATCACTCTCCTTTCATTGCTCCTGTGATGACCCTAAGTGCCTAGTTTTGTACTTTGTCCAGTTCTTGCAGTGTGGTGTTTAATGCTGAGCACCATGCAGATGATCCATATTCTAAATGTGGGCGTATACTCTATTTGGTAAACTTTACTGAGTATTTTCCCACTCGCACCCCACGTAGTTCCACACAGCTTTCTTAGAATAGCCAACTTTCTCCTTGCTTTTTGGGTTGCCTTATTTATCTGCTGTTTCCAAGATAGTTTGTTATCAAATGTAACTCCAAGATACGTAGCTTGTATGTCTTCTTTCACAGGGTCATTGTTTATGTAGATGGCTTCTGCTTTTGTTTTGGGGAGAGAGTGAAAAGTGTAGTACTGCATTTGTCTGTATTGATGCAGATACACCATCTATTTGTCCATGAATTCAGTGCATTCATAGCTCTTTGTAGCAATTTAGAGGCCACTGTTGCATACTCTTCTGTGCACCACATTACCAAGTCATCTGCACACATTGCCACTTTGATGCCATGTGGTAGTCAGTAACTAGGTCATTGATGTAGATCAGAAAAAGTGTTGGAGATAGTACCCTCCTGTGGAACGCCCTGGCGAAGTAAGACCTTCTTACTCTTAAAACCATCCAGTTGCACTCTGGCTCCTGTTATGCAGGTATGCTTGACCCATTTGTACATCCTGCCATTTACTCCATAATTTCTCAGTTTCTTCAAAAGCCCTTCCTTCCATACCTTATCAAATGCTTTCTTTAAGTCTATCCATGCTGCTAGTACCAGTTTCTTTCTTGAAACGCATCTTCAATTTCCTGGGAAAGATAGGTTGCCTGATCTTCGGTAGAGTAACACTGTCTAAAGCCTGCTTGTTGTGGGACAAGGAGATTTTCACTTTCCAGGTACCACTGCAGTCTAAGATTGATTATACGTTCCATTATTTTGCACAAACAACTTGTAAGGCTGATTGGTCTATAGCTGGATGTCATTGAACCATCTTTTCCTGGCTTTAGTAATGGTATCATAATTGCTTCTCTCCATGCCTGTGGCACTCTACTGTGATCCAGCAAATGTTGTAGATCTGCAGTAGTTTTGCTGTAGCTGCAGTTCCCAAGTTCTTAATAATTTCATTGGACACTCCATCACTGCCTGGTGACTTTTTCATTTTTAATTTGGAAATGGCCAACTCTAACTCTCTTTGTGTAATGGGTATTTCTATGACTTCATGTGCGGTCTCTTCTTGTCTTGCATTTTGTTGTTTAAACGGGTCTCTTGACGTTTCTCTAGGCTAATTCAATATTATTGTCATTTGCAAAGGAGTCTACAAAGTGATTTGCTGCATGCTTACCTGTTAGGATGTTTCCATCCTTCTTCAGTGTAATTTTGGTGTTCCTTTCTGTACCCTCATCATTCAGCTGTTTTACAAGCTTCCACACTTTTCTTGTGTCTCGTTCAAGATTCAAGGACTCTGTTTTCTCTTTCCAGCTTCTCCGTCTGGCTTGTAGTTTAGCCCGTTGAAATTTTGCTTTATTATGCTGATAGTTGTTGTGGTGTTCTTGGCAAGGGTTATTTCTGCTTGCTTTCGAGATGTTTCCATGTCATTGTGCAGTTGCTCTAGTTCACTACTCCAGTATGGTTTGTAGTGTTTCCGTGCCCCTCTAGGTATTGTTTCACTGGCAGCTTGTATTATTAGTCTACTGAATTCATCAACTATTTTGTTGATGTCTCTGTCTGTATTTAGGTCTTTAGTCAGTACACTGGTGTAATGTTGATACATTTTCAAGTCTGCCTTTTTGTAATTCCATCTGGAGAGAGTGCTGCTCTCCCTGACGGCCTCATTTTGCACCACTAAAAAGACAGGTAGGTGGTCGCTGCCTCCAAGTTGTTTCCCAACAATACGTGTGATATTCCAACCCAGGTCTGGTGAATGGAAAGCAAGGTCTGGTGTAGATGTGGTATGCCATTATCTGGAGTAGAATGTTGGTGGATCTGTTGTCTGGTTTAATAGTATAAGCCCATTGTCATCCTGCCAATTTTCAAGTTCTTCACCTCTCTTGTCCATATCTTCATAGCCCCAGCTCTGTGAATAGCTGTTAAAGTCTCCACATACAATTATTCTTTATTTTAATGTAACTGTGTCTAGTGCTAGTGGGCGGTCACTCGGACAGTAGTAGTTAAGTAGATGGAAGTCTGTATTTCCTGTCCTGAGGTGCAGTATTTGATATTCCGCCCCATCCATATACACTTCAATCTGACATGCATTAATGTTGTTCCTTACAGAGTCAGTATTCCGCCCTTTTGTCTGTTTTTCCTGTCAGATCGGTAGCACTGGTATCCCCTAATCTTCAAGGCTATGTCGTTGTTTAGATGGGTTTTCCTGCAAACAGCATATGCTTACTTGTTCTTCATGCAGGATATTTTCTAATTCTATCTTTTTACTGTACCCATCTCTTTTGCTGTTGATGCCTTCAGCATTCCAGTGCATTATTTTGAGTGGTCTTATTTTGGGTTGGCCAGTAACTCTATTCTCTCGCCCCTGACTCCACAGAGCGATTGAGAAGGACATCCAGTAATATAGGTTGGGCCCTTTCGAGGCTGAGGGCCCGGCGCTGCACCTGCCTGAGTGTCCATCACAGGGCGAGTGCCATATCGATTTGCAGTTATAGGCATGCTTCCCATTGGCGTGAGTGCGTGGCATCCTGATTTTTGTAGTGCGCCTTTTGGCTGGTTGCCTCCGACTTCAGCACTTAAAATTGCTAGAGCAGACTGTGGTCTTGCACGGGTGTAGGAAGGCCTGGCCAGTCTTGGTTTTCAGTCCCTGGTGACTGTTAAGCCCCATCCCCACGACAAGGAGCTGGCCTTGATGGGGTGGGGGTGTTCGATTCAGTCCAAGTTAGTTACTTTGTCCTGCCATTTGGGGGTGTTCGATTCAGTCCAGTTAGTTACTTTGTCCTGCCATTTGGGGTGTTCGATTCAGTCCAAGTTAGTTACTTTGTCCTGCCATTTGGGGTGTTCGATTCAGTCCAAGTTAGTTACTTTGTCCTGCCATTTGGGGGTGTTCGATTCAGTCCAAGTTAGTTACTTTGTCCTGCCATTTGGGGTGTTCGATTCAGTCCAAGTTAGTTTACTTTGTCCTGCCATTTGGGGGTGTTCGATTCAGTCCAAGTTAGTTACTTTGTCCTGCCATTTGGGGGTGTTCGATTCAGTCCAAGTTAGTTACTTTGTCCTGCCATTTGAGTGTGTTCGATTCAGTCCAAGCTAGTTACTTTGTCCTGCCATTTGGGGGTGTTCGACTCAGTCCAAGTTAGTTACTTTGTCCTGCCATTTGAGGGTGTTCGATTCAGTCCAAGTTAGTTACTTTGTCCTGCCATTTGGGGTGTTCGATTCAGTCCAAGCTAGTTACTTTGTCCTGCCATTTGGGGGTGTTCGATTCAGTCCAAGCTAGTTACTTTGTCCTGCCATTTGGGGTGTTCGACAGTCCAAGTTAGTTACTTTGTCTGCCATTTGGGGTGTTCGATTCAGTCCAAGTTAGTTACTTTGTCCTGCCATTTGAGGGTGTCGATTCAGTCCAAGTTAGTTACTTTGTCCTGCCATTTGAGGGTGTTCGATTCAGTCCAAGTTAGTTACTTTGTCCAGCCATTTGAGTGTGTTTCGATTCAGTCCAAGCTAGTTACTTTGTCCTGCCATTTGGGGGTGTTCGACTCAGTCCAAGTTAGTTACTTTGTCCTGCCATTTGAGGGTGTTCGATTCAGTCCAAGTTAGTTACTTTGTCCTGCCATTTGGGGGTGTTCGATTCAGTCCCAAGCTAGTTACTTTGTCCTGCCATTTGTGGGGTGTTCGATTCAGTCCAAGCTAGTTACTTTGTCCTGCCATTTGGGGTGTTCGACTCAGTCCAAGTTAGTTACTTTGTCCTGCCATTTGAGGGTGGTCGATTCAGTCCAAGTTAGTTACTTTGTCCTGCCATTTGAGGGTGTTCGATTCAGTCCAAGTTAGTTACTTTGTCCTGCCATTTGAGGGTGTTCGATTCAGTCCAAGTTAGTTACTTTGTCCTGCCATTTGGGGGTGTTCGATTCAGTCCAAGTTAGTTACTTTGTCCTGCCATTTGGGGTGTTCGATTCAGTCCAAGTTAGTTACTTTGTCCTGCCATTTGAGGGTGTTCGATTCAGTCCAAGTTAGTTACTTTGTCCTGCCATTTGGGGTGTTCGATTCAGTCCAAGCTAGTTACTTTGTCCTGCCATTTGGGGTGTTCGATTCAGTCCAAGCTAGTTACTTTGTCCTGCCATTTGGGGGTGTTCGACTCAGTCCAAGTTAGTTACTTTGTCCTGCCATTTGAGGGTCTTCGATTCAGTCCAAGTTAGTTACTTTGTGCTGCCATTTGGGGGTGTTCGATTCAGTCCAAGTTTAGTTACTTTGTCCTGCCATTTGGGGGTGTTCGATTCAGTCCAAGTTAGTTACCTTGTCCTGCCATTTGGGGGTGTTCGATTCAGTCCAAGTTAGTTACTTTGTCCTGCCATTTGGGGGTGTTCGATTCAGTCCAAGTTAGTTACTTTGTCCTGCCATTTGGGGGTGTTCGATTCAGTCCAAGTTAGTTACTTTGTCCTGCCATTTGGGGTGTTCGATTCAGTCCAAGTTAGCTACTTTGTCCTGCCATTTGGGGTGTTCGATTCAGTCCAAGTTAGTTACTTTGTCCTGCCATTTGGGGGTGTTCGATTCAGTCCAAGCTAGTTACTTTGTCCTGCCATTTGGGGGTGTTCGATTCAGTCCAAGTTAGTTACTTTGTCCTGCCATTTGGGGGTGTTCGATTCAGTCCAAGTTAGTTACTTTGTCCTGCCATTTGGGGTGTTCGATTCAGTCCAAGTTAGTTACTTTGTCCTGCCATTTGGGGGTGTTCGATTCAGTCCAAGTTAGTTACTTTGTCCAGCCATTTGAGTGTGTTCGATTCAGTCCAAGCTAGTTACTTTGTCCTGCCATTTGGGGGTGTTCGACTCAGTCCAAGTTAGTTACTTTGTCCTGCCATTTGAGGGTGTTCGATTCAGTCCAAGTTAGTTACTTTGTCCTGCCATTTGGGGGTGTTCGATTCAGTCCAAGCTAGTTACTTTGTCCTGCCATTTGAGGGTGTTCGACTCAGTCCAAGTTAGTTACTTTGTCCTGCCATTTGAGGGTGTTCGATTCAGTCCACGTTAGTTACTTTGTCCTGCCATTTGAGGGTGTTCGATTCAGTCCAAGTTAGTTACTTTGTCCTGCCATTTGAGGGTGTTCGATTCAGTCCAAGCTAGTTACTTTGTCCTGCCATTTGCGGGTGTTCGATTCAGTCCAAGTTAGTTACTTTGTCCTGCCATTTGGGGGTGTTCGATTCAGACCAAGTTAGTTACTTTGTCCTGCCATTTGAGGGTGTTCGATTCAGTCCAAGTTAGTTAGTTTGTCCTGCCATTTGGGGTGTTCGATTCAGACCAAGTTAGTTACTTTGTCCTGCCATTTGGGGTGTTCGATTCAGACCAAGTTAGTTACTTTGTCCTGCCATTTGGGGGTGTTCGACTCAGTCCAAGTTAGTTACTTTGTCCTGCCATTTGGGGTGTTCGATTCAGTCCAAGTTAGATACTTTGTCCTGCCATTTGGGGTGTTCGATTCAGTCCAAGTTAGTTACTTTGTCCTGCCATTTGGGGTGTTTCGATTCAGTCCAAGCTAGTTACTTTGTCCTGCCATTTGGGGGTGTTCGATTCAGTCCAAGTTAGTTACTTTGTCCTGCCATTTGGGGGTGTTCGATTCAGTCCAAGTTAGTTACTTTGTCCTGCCATTTGGGGTGTTCGATTCAGTCCAAGTTAGTTACTTTGTCCTGCCATTTGGGGGTGTTCGATTCAGTCCAAGTTAGTTACTTTGTCTTGCCATTTGGGGGTGTTCGATTCAGTCCAAGTTAGTTACTTTGTCCTGCCATTTGGGGGTGTTCGATTCAGTCCAAGTTAGTTACTTTGTCCTGCCATTTGGGGTGTTCGATTCAGTCCAAGTTAGTTACTTTGTCCTGCCATTTGGGGTGTTCGATTCAGTCCAAGTTAGTTACTTTGTCCTGCCATTTGGGGGGGGGGTTCGATTCAGTCCAAGTTAGTTACTTTGTCCTGCCATTTGAGGTGTTCGTTCAGTTCAAGTTAGTTTACTTTGTCCTGCCATTTGGGGGGTGTTCGATTCAGTCCAAGTTAGTTACTTTGTCCTGCCATTTGGGGGGTGTTCGATTCAGTCCAAGTTAGTTACTTTGTCCTGCCATTTGGGGGTGTTCGATTCAGTCCAAGTTAGTTACTTTGTCCTGCCATTTGAGGTGTTCGATTCAGTCCAAGTTAGTTACTTTGTCCTGCCATTTGGGGTTGTTCGATTCAGTCCAAGCTAGTTACTTTGTCCTGCCATTTGGGGGTGTTCGATTCAGTCCAAGCTAGTTACTTTGTCCTGCCATTTGGGGGTGTTCGACTCAGTCAAAGTTAGTTACTTTGTCCTGCCATTTGGGGTGTTCGATTCAGTCCAAGTTAGTTACCTTGTCCTGCCATTTGGGGTGTTCGATTCAGTCCAAGTTAGTTACTTTGTCCTGCCATTTGGGGGTGTTCGATTCAGTCCAAGTTAGTTACCTTGTCCTGCCATTTGGGGTGTTCGATTCAGTCCAAGTTAGTTACTTTGTCCTGCCATTTGGGGGTGTTCGATTCAGTCCAAGTTAGTTACTTTGTCCTGCCATTTGGGGGTGTTCGATTCAGTCCAAGTTAGTTACTTTGTCCTGCCATTTGGGGGTGTTCGAATCAGTCCAAGTTAGTTACTTTGTCCTGCCATTTGGGGGTGTTCGATTCAGTCCAAGTTAGTTACTTTGTCCTGCCATTTGGGGTGTTCGATTCAGTCCAAGTTAGTTACTTTGTCCTGCCATTTGGGGGTGTTCGATTCAGTCCAAGTTAGTTACTTTGTCCTGCATTTGGGGGTGTTCGATTCAGTCCAAGTTAGTTACTTTGTCCTGCCATTTGGGGGTGTTCGATTCAGTCCAAGTTAGTTACTTTGTCCTGCCATTTGGGGGTGTTCGATTCAGTCCAAGTTAGTTACTTTGTCCAGCCATTTGAGTGTGTTCGATTCAGTCCAAGCTAGTTACTTTGTCCTGCCATTTGGGGGTGTTCGATCAGTCCAAGTTAGTTACTTTGTCCTGCCATTTGAGGGTGTTCGATTCAGTCCAAGTTAGTTACTTTGTCCTGCCATTTGGGGGTGTTCGATTCAGTCCAAGCTAGTTACTTTGTCCTGCCATTTGGGGGTGTTCGATTCAGTCCAAGCTAGTTACTTTGTCCTGCCATTTGGGGGTGTTCGACTCAGTCCAAGTTAGTTACTTTGTCCTGCCATTTGAGGGTGTTCGATTCAGTCCAAGTTAGTTACTTTGTCCTGCCATTTGAGGGTGTTCGATTCAGTCCAAGTTAGTTACTTTGTCCTGCCATTTGAGGGTGTTCGATTCAGTCCAAGTTAGTTACTTTGTCCAGCCATTTGAGGTGTTCGATTCAGTCCAAGCTAGTTACTTTGTCCTGCCATTTGGGGGTGTTCGACTCAGTCCAAGTTAGTTACTTTGTCCTGCCATTTGAGGGTGTTCGATTCAGTCCAAGTTAGTTACTTTGTCCTGCCATTTGGGGTGTTCGATTCAGTCCAAGCTAGTTACTTTGTCCTGCCATTTGGGGTGTTCGATTCAGTCCAAGCTAGTTACTTTGTCCTGCCATTTGGGGTGTTCGACTCAGTCCAAGTTAGTTACTTTGTCCTGCCATTTGAGGGTGTCGATTCAGTCCAAGTTAGTTACTTTGTCCTGCCATTTGAGGGTGTTCGATTCAGTCCAAGTTAGTTACTTTGTCCTGCCATTTGAGGGTGTTCGATTCAGTCCAAGTTAGTTACTTTGTCCTGCCATTTGGGGTGTTCGATTCAGTCCAAGTTAGTTACTTTGTCCTGCCATTTGGGGTGTTCGATTCAGTCCAAGTTAGTTACTTTGTCCTGCCATTTGAGGGTGTTCGATTCAGTCCAAGTTAGTTACTTTGTCCTGCCATTTGGGGTGTTCGATTCAGTCCAAGCTAGTTACTTTGTCCTGCCATTTGGGGTGTTCGATTCAGTCCAAGCTAGTTACTTTGTCCTGCCATTTGGGGGTGTTCGACTCAGTCCAAGTTAGTTACTTTGTCCTGCCATTTGAGGGTGTTGGATTCAGTCCAAGTTAGTTACTTTGTGCTGCCATTTGGGGTGTTCGATTCAGTCCAAGTTAGTTACTTTGTCCTGCCATTTGGGGGTGTTCGATTCAGTCCAAGTTAGTTACCTTGTCCTGCCATTTGGGGGTGTTCGATTCAGTCCAAGTTAGTTACTTTGTCCTGCCATTTGGGGGTGTTCGATTCAGTCCAAGTTAGTTACTTTGTCCTGCCATTTGGGGGTGTTCGATTCAGTCCAAGTTAGTTACTTTGTCCTGCCATTTGGGGTGTTCGATTCAGTCCAAGTTAGTTACTTTGTCCTGCCATTTGGGGTGTTCGATTCAGTCCAAGTTATTTACTTTGTCCTGCCATTTGGGGGTGTTCGATTCAGTCCAAGTTAGTTACTTTGTCCTGCCATTTGGGGTGTTCGATTCAGTCCAAGTTAGTTACTTTGTCCTGCCATTTGGGGGTGTTCGATTCAGTCCAAGTTAGTTACTTTGTCCTGCCATTTGGGGGTGTTCGATTCAGTCCAAGTTAGTTACTTTGTCCTGCCATTGGGGGTGTTCGATTCAGTCCAAGTTAGTTACTTTGTCCAGCCATTTGAGTGTGTTCGATTCAGTCCAAGCTAGTTACTTTGTCCTGCCATTTGGGGGTGTTCGACTCAGTCCAAGTTAGTTACTTTGTCCTGCCATTTGAGGGTGTTCGATTCAGTCCAAGTTAGTTACTTTGTCCTGCCATTTGGGGGTGTTCGATTCAGTCCAAGCTAGTTACTTTGTCCTGCCATTTGGGGGTGTTCGATTCAGTCCAAGCTAGTTACTTTGTCCTGCCATTTGGGGGTGTTCGACTCAGTCCAAGTTAGTTACTTTGTCCTGCCATTTGAGGGTGTTCGATTCAGTCCACGTTAGTTACTTTGTCCTGCCATTTGAGGGTGTCGATTCAGTCCAAGTTAGTTACTTTGTCCTGCCATTTGAGGGTGTTCGATTCAGTCCAAGTTAGTTACTTGTCCTGCCATTTGGGGGGTGTTCGATCAGTCCAAGCTAGTTACTTTGTCCTGCCATTTGCGGGTGTTCGATTCAGTCCAAGTTAGTTACTTTGTCCTGCCATTTGAGGGTGTTCGATTCAGACCAAGTTAGTTACTTTGTCCTGCCATTTGAGGGTGTTCGATTCAGTCCAAGTTAGTTACTTTGTCCTGCCATTTGGGGTGTTCGATTCAGACCAAGTTAGTTACTTTGTCCTGCCATTTGGGGGTGTTCGATTCAGACCAAGTTAGTTACTTTGTCCTGCCATTTGGGGGTGTTCGACTCAGTCAAGTTAGTTACTTTGTCCTGCCATTTGGGGGTGTTCGATTCAGTCCAAGTTAGATACTTTGTCCTGCCATTTGGGGGTGTTCGATTCAGTCCAAGTTAGTTACTTTGTCCTGCCATTTGGGGGTGTTCGATTCAGTCCAAGCTAGTTACTTTGTCCTGCCATTTGGGGGTGTTCGATTCAGTCCAAGCTAGTTACTTTGTCCTGCCTTTTGGGGGTGTTCGATTCAGTCCAAGTTAGTTACTTTGTCCTGCCATTTGGGGGTGCTCGATTCAGTCCAAGCTAGTTACTTTGTCCTGCCATTTGGGGGTGTTCGATTCAGTCCAAGTTAGTTACTTTGTCCTGCCATTTGGGGGTGTTCGATTCAGTCCAAGCTAGTTACTTTGTCCTGCCATTGTGGGTGTTCGATTCAGTCCAAGCTAGTTACTTTGTCCTGCCATTTGATGCTCATTATTTATCGAATGCAACGCAACAAACTATTCAGTATCTTGGACTGGTGTCACATTTTCAGATCACCACAAAGTATGCATTCTTTGGGCTTTTCTTAGAATGTGGCAGTCTGAATATCTATCTATCAATTGACCTTTCGAGCCGTAGCCGGCCCATAGGGGGTAGACTAAGATACTTCCTCTCTTATCTGAATTTTTGTTCTAGCAGTTTTCTATTCTTTTAAAGATATTTTATCAAATCTCGCCATTTGTCTCTGTTCTGTGCAAGCAGCTCTGTCTCATTGAGGGAGACGATTCTGCTGCTGTTGCCTCTCTCATCAATGTTCTTCTCAGTGTCTCTCTGGGGCTTCCTCTTTTCCTTTTACCCGTTGTTTCCCACATGAGGGCTTGCTTTGCTATTCGGTTGGCAGTCTGAATATGCAATTGATTAAATGAACTACTGCCAATGTATGAAGTGAGTCAGCGACCTATCTCATAATTCACTGCTGGCTCCAGTATCAGCGAACTCAAGCTGATAAAGAATCCTATTCTATAAACAACGAAGTATTCATCCTAGATACAGACTGCTACTTGCTAAATGCAAAATGGTCAAAATAAGGTAATAATAGAACAAAGAAGTTTGTGTTAGCACTCGGAAAAAAATGACAGACAAACAACAACAGAAAAAATAAGAGAACAATATATGGTCCGAAGCAGGATTCGAACCCGTACTCCATGGCACCGCGGCTTGCACGAGAAGCCGAAAGCTTGGTACACATTTTTTACTGCTCACAATAGATAATTTTTTAGTTAGTAGTTAAGGAATGATAGTGACCACAACCTGTGCATTGGGAAAATAAGATTAAAATTTAGAAACCAACAGAAGAGGTCAATTACACATAAATTGATAGTCATAAACTGAAAGATGAAGCAATAAAGGAAAAGTTTAACATAGAGCTAAGTAATTGTTATTCAGCACTTGGTGAAATAGACTTAGATATCAATGAAATGTGGGACTCACAGAGCAAAATACTAATGACAGCAGCAGAAGCAAGTGCTGGACTGAAGAAAATGGAAAAACGAGCTTGGATCTCAGACACCACATGGAAATACATCAAAGAAAGAAGAGAAGCGAAGAGAGCCATGACTAATGTAAAGACAGATCTTGGAAAGGTTCTGGCAAAAGCAACATACAAAGAATTAGACAACAAAGTGAAAAGTTCGGCAAGAAGAGATACAAGAGCTTATATAGACAACTTGGCAGAGAAAGCAGAGACAGCTGCAATTACAGGAGACAGCAGAACTCTTTATACTGTACAAAAGATGCTGACAAACACCTATACATCCAGTGGAACACCAATTCTAGACAAATCTGGATTAATGCTAACAACAAGCGCAGACATAAAAGCCCGTTGGGCGGAACACTTCAAAGAAATTCTTAACCGTCCACTACCTCACAGTTTAATAGATTTTGAAGCTGAAACACCAGCAGCAGAATTAGATGTAAATTTAGATGACTTCACCTTGAGTGAAATAGAAACCACCTTAAAGCTAATGACCAATAACAAGGCTGCTGGAGAGGATAAGTTAACAGCTGAGATCCTCAAGGCAATTGATAGCCATAATTTAATACATCTCCAAAAAATGTTCAACATCATTTGGAAAACAGAGAAGACGCCTCATAAATGGAAAAAAGGAATCATTGTTAAGATCCCAAAAAAGGGCAATCTTAGAGATTGTAACAATTGGAGAGGCGTGACACTTTTGTCAGTTGCCTCAAAATTATTCTGTAAAATCATCCTAAATAGAATAAAGGATTCAATAGATACAGTAATGCGTGAAGAACAGGCTGGGTTTAGAAAAGGGAGAAGCTGTCTTGACCACATTTTCACTCTACGACTTATATTGGAGGAACACATTGAAAAGCAAAAACCTTTTGTACTTAACTTCATCGACTTCAAAAAAGCATTTGATAGTATTCATAGAGATTCTTTGTGGAAAATTCTGAAGCAATATGGCTTACCATCAAAAATCATAAATATTATCAAAGACATGTATGATGGTTACACATGTGCAGTTCGAACAGAGGAAGGACTGAGCGAATGTTTCCCAATAGAAACTGGGGTTAAACAAGGATGTATTTTATCGCCCTTGTTATTTGGAATTGTTATGGACTTCATAATGAAGAAATGCTGCACTGGTAATAAAGGCATCGAATGGATACAAGGAGACCATTTGGAGGACCTCGACTTTGCTGATGACATAGTTCTCATCAGCATCAGATAAAAACGATGCAGGAAAACACAAATGAACTATCATCAATAGCCAGCAAAATTGGGCTTGAGGTCAATCATGAAAAGACTAAAGTCATGAAAAGTTTAATTCCAACAAGTGACAAAATATACATGGAAAACAAACCAGTAGAAGAGATCGATCACTTATCTATCTTGGAAGTCACATTGATCGAGAAGGGGATACGAGCAAAGAAATTAGAATCAGACTGGCTAAAGCAGCAATGTCTTTCAGAAGCCTTGAAAAGTTGTGGAAATCAAAACTCATTAGCACAAACACAAAACTTAGGCTATTCAAATCAAATGTACTATCAACCCTTACGTATGCGTGTGAAAGCTGGAAAACAACAAGAGATATAGAAACAAAGTTGAACGCATTCGAAAATAAATGTCTAAGGAAAATACTTGGTATAGAATGGAACGAATTCAAAACAAACGAGGAAATTAGAGAAATCGCCAATCAACCACTAATATCTTCAGTAATAAAGAAAAGACGATGGTCATACGTTGGACATGTGATGAGAAGAGATAATAATCGAATAGCAAAGCAAGCCCTCATATGGGAAACAACAGGTAAAAGAAAAAGAGGAAGACCCAGGGAGACACTGAGAAGAACATTGATGAGAGAGGCAAGAGCAGCAGGAATCGGCTCCCTCAATGAGATAGAACTGCTTGCACAGAACAGAGACAGATGGCGAGATTTGATAAAATATCTTTAAAAGAAAACTGCTAGAACAAAAATTCATATAGGAGAAGGTGTATCTTGGTCTACGCCCTATGGGCCGGTTACGGCTCGAAAGGTCAATAGAGATAGATAGATAGATAGTTAAGGAAAAGAACTGCTCACAATAGCTAATTTTTTAGTTAGCTGCGTGGCAGTGTACCAAGCGTTCGGCTTCTCGTGGCAAGGCGCGGTGCCATGGAGTACGGGTTCGAATCCTGCTTCGGACCATATATTGTTCTCTGTTTTTTTCTGTTGTTGTTGTCATTTTTTCCGAGTGCTAACACATACTCTTTGTTCTATTATTCCCTATTATCGCCTCTGAAGTTCCCCATATAATAATATTTATGTATTATTATTTGTATCCATCAAAAGAAGGTAACCAGGTCAAATAAATAATTCGAGATGATTTGGGACAAATATTTTAAGAGTGAAGGAAAAAATAAATAAACCTTGTGTGATTAGCGACATATTTCCCATTTAGCGATGAGTGTCAATGGTCTTATGAAACGCAACTAAATTAAGATATTATGTAACAGAAATAGTGCCGGAAGTTTATTTGGTAGAGTTCATACGCAGAAAGTAGATCTACACATAACATAGTGACGTAGAGCACAAACAGGAAGAAGATCTGGAGAGCTGATAAATCATCACAAGCGATCGAAATAGTTGAACACTTTCAGTTTCTGTGCGTGAAATACTTGCCAAAACAATGAAAGATAATACACAAATAGCAGGAGTTGATCCAAGATCATTCCGGTGCTGTTTCTGTTGCCATGTAAAAACAGGAACTCTGATTTACGCATCTTTGTTGCGGTAAATCATATCGGAACTCGTGACTATCAATTTTATTATCAATAAATATAAATATAAATAAATCGTGTTATTTTATTATTTGTTACTAATAACTGAAATGCTACAATTTAAAATTATTTAAAAAAAAAAAAAATTTAATTACTTATTTATAACTTATAATGCTTAAAAAGTTGTTAATTACTTCACACACTGTGTGACTACATCATGTATTTACTACAGTAATAGCCACAACAAAGTACAAAGTTAAAGTAAAGTAAGCGATTATTTAATATTTGTGAGTGAAACGTTATTAAAATTAAAAGTACAGTTGTTTAAAGTATGACCTAAGGTTATCGAATATAATTCTTCTTATGTTGTGGTTTGTCATGTTGTGAAAGTTTGACTGTATAGATAACTATGTAGACACTTACCAATTAGGGGTACGGGTAAGGCAGCTACGACTTTCGGCAAACTCATAGAAAGGGCCTGGAACAACACGAAACTTTTAACACTAAAGACCAAACTCTTAATATATAAAACTTGTGTGCTTGGCACACTTTTATATCATGTATTGAAACCAGGACATACTCAATCATGAAAAAGACTAAATGTCTTCCACATGCAATATCTCCGCAGAATATATGTCTTCCACATGCAATATCTCCGCAGAATAATGCGCATCAAATGGCAGGACAAAATAACTAACTTAACTGTCCTTCAACGTGCTAAGACCCAACAATCATATTGATGCTCAGATGTCGAAGACTAAGATAGCTGGGGCACGTCCCCATGCAAATACTATATGGTGAACTAATACATGGAAAAAGATAAATCGGCATACTATGATATAGAGATATATGTAAATCATCTCTGAATGACTTCTCCATCTGTGAAAATGACTGCGAGCATCTGACAAGTGATCGCACATCATGGAGAGCATGTATAAGGAATGGTATAAATCATTTGAGACTTTGCTGAGGCAAAACTTAGAAGAGAAAAGACTCATGGAAAACCCTGTGGATCAGTAAGCATGACTTGTTCATTCTGTGGCTGTGTGTGTTTGTCAAACATTGATAGAATGAGTCACGAGAGAAGCTGTTCGACAAAAAAAAACCTCAAAGAATACATGATAGCCTTCACTAGGCCATCTGGCAAGACGAAAAGAGCCATATAGTTACCAAGCTATCAAGTGTCGTCCAAAATCTTCATTTACCTGTACAGTGCCAGCTGTAACTTATTTTTCCAACTTTCCTCGTTTTGTGATGTGCCCAAAAAATTTTTTCTGATGTGTTTTATGAGCTCCATTTTTGTGTTGGCCTCTTTGAGAATGTCCTCTTTGGTCTTTTTAGCTGTCCAGGGAGCTTTCTATATTCTTCTGAGAAATCCCATCTCTGTGGCCTCTAATCCTCTTTTCATCTGTTTGTCTACTATCCATGATCACTTCCATAGGTCAGAATTGGCTCTATTTAACACAGATGAACACTCTTTTTTCACTTCTAATGACATATACTGTTGCACAAGATGTCTTTGATTTTTAAAATGCTATTTTAGCCTGATCTATTCTGCTTTTTATTTCTGTGGTGCATTTTCCATCTGATGTTATTATTGTGCCGAAGTATTTGACACTTCTTACTTGTTTCATATATGTCCCGTTTATTTTTATGCTGCATGGTGGTGATTATTGTTTCTTTAAAATTACCATTACTTCTGTTTTTCTTACTATTCTGACTGAGACCTTTCTTTTTTGCTTTATTTTACTATTGTATCTCATTTCTTGTAGTTCATTCTCTGTCTCTGATATTAATTCTGTGTCTTCCGCATATCACAAATTGTTTACATTGTGACCGTTGACTTCAGTTCCTATTTTGTCTACTATTGATCTCATATTTTCAATGTAAAATGAGAACAAATCCAGTGACAGAATACAGCTTTGTCTGACTTTTTTTTATATATGGATCTGTCCTGTTTGGTTGCTAATTTTTATGGCTGCTGTTGTTGCTAATACATGTTAGTAGTAAGTAAAGAATAACTATTGAAAAACGGTAGATATATATTAGAAACTGCAGTAGCCTATTTGGTTTTGAGAAACAATCTAATCCTTTTCAGGTTGCTCACCTGTTGCTCTTGGGTTTGCTCATCTTTGCTGCAATCCATCCAGATGTTCTGGTCCCTGAAGGCCAACCTCGCTATGATGGAATTTTCGTCCAGACAGAGAATGGAAACTTTTTTCAAAGCTTTGGAGACGAGCCTGTCAGGCAACAGTTCAGCAAAGGTAACATAGTTTACTGGTGAAATGCTGACCACATCAGTAAAAAAGTAAAGTAAAGAGCCCCTTCATGCTAAGTGGCATATAGCGAATATGGTATTAGTGACTATAATTTTTACAGACCTTCTACAGTACATGATTTTTGAGGTAATGTGGTAGATATTACACCCGTGCCGCTTTACTTTCCAGAAAAAAATCTGGTACCCATTAAAGGTTGGGTGAACCTCTTGTCCTTTGTAGTCCAGTTCACTAATCATTGAACTATCATGGCTCCTTAGTGCTGATCACATGACCATCCAAAAAATATGGACTCTCACTCTTTATATCCTTATATATTCTTTCAGATGTTGAGGGAGATACAATGTTCTAGGTCATGCCCTTTAGTCAGCCTCAACTTGATGTTGTAGCATTTCTCAGATGTTGAGGGAGATACAATGTTCTAGGCCATGCCCTTTAGTCAGCCTCAACTTGATGTTGTAGCATTTCTCAGATGTTGAGGGAGATACAATGTTCTAGGTCATGCCCTTTAGTCAGCCTCAACTTGATGTTGTAGCATTTCTCAGATGTTGAGGGAGATACAATGTTCTAGGTCATGCCCTTTAGTCAGCCTCAACTGATGTTGTAGCATTTCTCAGATGTTGACAGTCCTCTTTACTCTGGGCCTGCCGCATGCTGTTCTTATATTTCCTCTTGTTATATGTATCTTGTATGGAAAAGAATCTCTTGGCATTCTTTCATGTGACCAAAGCATATGTTTCTTTGTAACGATTGATACTGTCTTAGTATAGGGTCTAGCTGTCACAATATTTGCTTTGCCTTGTTACATTAAATGTCTATTTCTTTATCCATTTTGCCATCTTCAGTGAATGTTGTTCCTTGATATTTGAAGTCTGTCACTTGCTTTATAAAGTGGTGTTACACAGCTTTGTTTAACATCTGCTTTTGTTGTTCTATTATCATAACTTCTGCTTTAAAATGTGGACTGTATCACCATGACATGTGATAGAGGTTCTTTTACTTTCTATTTTCCTTTAAATTATAAATGATCATTTTTGACTAACAATACTTTTGAAATGTTGATGTTAATGAAGAGGCGAGAACCTGCTTTTATTTCAATGGGTATTAATGTCAGGCATGTGAAGACTGAGAACATCAGCAATGCTAACATGCTGGCTTAGCAAGTTTGTGTACGAGGGTTCAAACGTAACATGATGGTTTCCAGGTGAATCATGTGATGAGTGGCTGCCTGACTCACCTGTCCTTGACTTTAAAGAAATAGATGTTCAATGCAACAAGGTAAACAAAATATTGGGACAGCTATTCTCTATTTTTCAACACCTGTTACCACCAAGAAACGTCTTATACAGAGTATATTCATTGCCACATTGTGCTATCATTGCCAAACATGGTCACTTATTAATAAACATAAAATAAAGCTTGCCATCACAGTGATATCTCAGAAATATGCTTGGAGTGACCAGAAAAGATAGAATCAGAAATGATATTATAAGAGAAAGAGTAGGCATTGAAACAGTCCTAAGCTACATATAGGAACAACAAATAAACTGGTTTCCCCATCCTTAAAAGTGCTATGAGAGTTCCTTATCACACGAAGCATATACAAGAGAACGGAGAAGAGCAATAGTCAGACCAAGAGTAAGATGCACAGACAACATCAAAATCATTTGCCAATGATTGAACGCCACTGAAAGACCGAAATAAAAACTTTGTATCTCCCTTGACACCTGAATGAGTAGAAGAGGAAGTGAAGAAAGACTGCTCACAGAGTTTGGGTAGAGAATGACAGCGAGGACGAGCACTGGGCCACATTAGATGTGTAGTCTAGTGCAAGGATATATTACTTTAAGTCTCCTAGGGCATATATCACAGGACATTACTCTCTATATATCAAGACTGGCTTGTAAAATAGTTTCACTTTTTACAGAATACTATGTCTTTGTTGTGTTTTTACTTTTATTATTGTGTTTGTTATTCATGGCGTACTATTTGCAACTAATGTTATACATTTTTCTCATTACAGATAACCTGTGTGTGATGTTTGGGATATCCCTGGTCAGCTTTGTTTCAACATTGGCTCTCATCTATGGTGTTGCTAGAGTAAGCATCTTGTTTCATTGTTTATTTACTTGTATTCCCCAATATTTGTGATTGTGAAATCTTCTCACATTTCTGTTTCTTTACTTTTCTTGGGGATGATCTCTTCCTGAATAAAAGGAAAGAGAGATCACGGGCGACAAAGAGAGAAAATACTGGATAGCTTGGTGTCATGGCATGGAAAACAGTCAACAACGGAACTGATACGATGCACTGTAGATAGAAGATTGTGGAGGACTGATCACCTACGCCAATCGGTATGGCACATGATGATGATGATGATCTTTTCCTTGAATTTGTCTTCTAAAACATTGTATATGCATCATGGTGCATCCATGTTAGTCATATCGCATATCTTTGTGTGTGCATGTCTGTATATGTCACATCTCATATCCTTGTGTGTGCATGGCTATGTTAATCACATATCATATCTTTGTGTGTGCATGGCTATGTTAGTCACATCTCATATCTTTGTGTGTGCATGTCTATGTTAATCACATATCATATCTTTGTGTTTGCATGGCTATGTTAGTCACATCTCATATCTTTGTGTGCGCATATCTATGTCAGTTATATCTCATATCTTTATGTGCATGTTTATGTTAGTCATGTGTCATATATCTTGATGTGTGTCAGTGTTAGTCATGCCTCGTATCGCTGTGTGCATGTCTGTGTTGATCACATCTCCTATCTTTGTGTGTGCATGTCTGTGTTAGTCACCTCTAGTGACTTGGGCAGATGGTGCTTGTAAACCTGGGAGGGCCGACCATCTAAGGGCAGAATCCCCCTACAGAAAAGATCATCTGCTGCCTTGCAGGAAGATTGGGACAATCAAAGGCTAAGGAATGCAAACCTGAATAAAATGCTGGCTGAAATCGGATGCACTGGGCCACTGGTGCAGAACACAGTGCAACGTTTTAACGGGTGTTCAATCAGAGTGAATCTGGCAGACTCTAATTGTGATGTTCTGTCTGTGGGGGTGATCAACACACTTAACCTGACAGCTGACTTCATGTGAGAGTCTGGAATCCTTACTCTGATCGCAGAGAGTCCTCTGAGTCTTGATCGCTGAGAGAGAGAGAGAGAGAGAGATTCATGGGTCAAACATTATCTTGTAAGGTCCTCTAATATGTTACATATGTGCTTATTCATGGGTCAAACATTATCTAGTAAGGTCCTCTAATATGTTACATATGTACTTATTCATGGATCAAACATTATCTAGTATGAGACTGATATTGATTTAAACACTGATCGTATCATGGTTCATGTAACTCACCTTTCATTTCACATTTAGTCTTGTAACTGTGTTTGATGTGCTACTCAAAATCATTCTCTGCCGCTGTTATCTTTCAATGTCCATATAAAATGTGAATATTTGGTCAGTCGTCTGTTATGCGTTGTTTCAGGTGTGGTGTTCATCGTGATGTCTTCTACTACATTGATCCATCTTCAAGATCTCTCTCAATGTTTTTACTCACATCAGTCTTTATACTTTTTAAAATTCTTCAAAATCTGTGCCTTTTTTTTTTATTTTTTTTTAATTTTACAAATGTCATGTTTATGTTACTTATCTGAGAATTGTCTAAAATTATTTGAACATCAATTTTCAGTTTTCTCTACAAAGTTTAGAAAAATTCTTCATTATTTTTCTTGTCTTTTGTGACATTGCATATTTTCTTTTTGGGAATTTATGCTTTGAATGACCTAGCTTGTGCAGTCAGATATTGCTACACTGCCCTAATATAATTGATTGTCAGGAGACAGCTTTAGTTTGTGTAGTTTTGACTGTAATTGGTGTACAAGTGTTGATAGAAAGATCCTAGAATATTGTTAAGAATAATGTAAAGCTATTGAATGTTAATCTGAGAAAGAGGATATAATTGATCATGTACAAGAATAGTGTACAGTAAGCATAATTGGTGTGTGATTATCTGATCTTGTCTGTCACAGAACGTGGCCAGTTACCTGATGCCATCCTTCTGCTTGCAAGTTTTTGACTTCTGCTTGAGCTGTCTGACAGTGGTTGGCTGTTTCACTTATGCCCCAAACATCAAAATGTGGATCCATGAACAAAGAATGGTAAATGTGAAAGCTTGAGTATGTTGCATGAAGTTTCATGGTTAGTTTGATTTGATGTGAAGCTGCGATGGTACGGTAATGCATGCTTTCATCTAATGATGATAATATTCCTGGTCATGTTCCCCAATCTGCCAAATATTGTCATGATATTTGGGTTAATCCAGATTCTGAAATTGAATATTAATCATTTTTCTGGGAGAACAAGATGATATCCTGGCATGAATGAAACTAACTGAATCACCATAAAAGTTCACCAGGTTTCCCATAAGCCTCAAAGTGTTATGGATGCTGTGTTATTTTTTATTTAATTTTTCTTTGTTTGTTGTGTTCTCTTGGAAGAAAGGGCAGCTCACTAGGTTTGTCTAATCATATAATGCTACTTTGTTGCTCTTTGGCAGCAGGCCTGCCTGTGGAAGGTGCATGTTAGCTTGAGTGAGGTAATATCATGTTAGCTTGAGTTGTGGTAATGTGATGTTAGCTTGAGTTGTGGTAACGTCATATTAGCTTGAGTTGGGGTTACGTCAGTATTAGCTTGAGTTGAGGTAATATCATGTTAGCTTGAGTTGTGGTAACGTCATATTAGCTTGAGTTGGGGTTACGTCATGTTAGCTTGAGTTGAGGTAATATCATGTTAGCTTGAGTTGTGGTAACGTCATATTAGCTTGAGTTGGGGTTACGTCATGTTAGCTTGAGTTGTGGTAATGTGATGTTAGCTTGAGTTGTGGTAACGTCATATTAGCTTGAGTTGGGGTTACGTCATGTTAGCTTGAGTTGAGGTAATATCATGTTAGCTTGAGTTGTGGTAATGTGATGTTAGCTTGAGTTGGGGTAACGTCATATTAGCTTGAGTTGGGGTTACGTCATGTTATCTTGAGTTGTGGCAATGTCATGTTAGCTTGAGTTGTGGCAATGTCATGTGTGGCAGTGTTGGTGGTAAATGACTGAAGGGGGAGTAGCTCCTGTTTTTCTTGTTAAGATATATGACTGAGTGGACAGAGAGCAGTATTTCTCTATGTAGAGTTCAAATAACTCTTATGGTCAACATGTTTTTGTTTATAATTTAGGGTTTGAAATAAAAACTCTGGCCTGGATATCTCTTGACAACTTCTCTGTGCATGCAGTCTTTCTTTTATGAGCCTGAGGGAACCCCCTCCCCAGAAATAGAATCTTAACAATAATAGTATGTGTTGTTGGTTTCATGGCACCAGTTATCAGACTGGAACATTAACAATAATAGTATGTGTTGTTGGTTTCATGGCACCAGTTATCAGCCTGGAACATTAACAATAATAGTATGTGTTGTTGGTTTCATGGCACCAGTTATCAGACTGGAACATTAACAATAATAGTATGTGTTGTTGGTTTCATGGCACCAGTTATCAGACTGGAACATTAACAATAATAGTATGTGTTGTTGGTTTCATGGCACCAGTTATCAGACTGGAACATTAACAATAATAGTATGTGTTGTTGGTTTCATGGCACCAGTTATCAGACTGGAACATTAACAATAATAGTATGTGTTGTTGGTTTCATGGCACCAGTTATCAGACTGGAACATTAACAATAATAGTATGTGTTGTTGGTTTCATGGCACCAGTTATCAGACTGGAACATTAACAATAATAGTATGTGTGTTGTTGGTTCATGGCACCAGTTATCAGACTGGAAAATTTTATGACAAACAATTCTCCAGAATCTGAACAGAATGAAAACAGTCACTGCGGAATGTGCAGGCTATGTATATGTCTAATGGCCAGGGACACTCATTATATTAAGCTATGTTGTTACATCTGTCATCAACAGAAACTTATTTGTGACTGCTTCCCTAATATTTTGATTTGCTGCAGTGTAAGTTCCAAGAAATGTGAGAATTCTGTGACTGATTGCACATTCTGGTATAGCAGAGCTATTGAGGGTGTTGTGAACATGAGCTAAAGGGAACAAAGGGTATTATCCCGCAGTGATTGGCTGCAAGTCATAACAGCTACACAATACATGTAGATCTGTAAGTTTGATATTGGTTGCAGATTGATAGCCTCAAGAGTTATGGTTGGGTGACAGCAATTTGACAAGACTAAATATTCACTTATTAGACATGAAAGGAATGGGCAAATAAATGCTGTAAAGCTGGTAGCAAGGAGCAAGTAGTGGGGTGTAACATACACTCCTACAAGGTATGGTGACAGCTTGACAAAAAAGAAATACTATAATATACTGACATTTTAGCCTACATGCTGCCTTCTTCATACAACGAGGACAATGATAACAAACGATGAGGCACAGATAACTACTACTTCATCTAGGATGATAATGAACTTAGACATGAACCCTCTCACACCCAAATCCATCTGATAAAAAATATATTTTCTGTAGGTCAGTTATTTTTATACTTATTTTATATTAAAAAATTTTTATTTAAGATATATGGATTGACAATTTTTATATTTATCAGCACCTTCAACTTTAGATATGTGCTTACTGCCAGGCATAGCCATTATAACTCACAATCTTGAGATGTGTGCTTACTGCCAGGCATAGCCATTATAACTCACAATCTTGAGATGTGTGCTTACTGCCAGGCATAGCCATTATAACTCACAATCTTGAGATTGCTATTTGCAGGAAAACCTTTGAGTACTTTGGGTGTGACCTTATTGTCATTACTTTGGGTGTGACCTTATTGTCATTAACTCTGCCTTCCCATAAACACCCACACAGGCGCATTGCCTTTTACTCCCCAATAACACCCACACAGGTGCATTGCCTTTTACTGCCCAATAACATCCACACAGGTGCATTGCCTTTTACTGCCCAATAACATCCACACAGGTGCATTGCCTTTTGCTCCCCAATAACACCCACACAGGTGCATTGCCTTTCGCTGCCCAATAACACCCACACAGGTGCATAGCCTTTCGCTGCCCAATAACACCCACACAGGCGCATTGCCTTTCGCTGCCCAATAACACCCACACAGGTGCATAGCCTTTCGCTGCCCAATAACACCCACACAGGTGCATAGCCTTTCGCTGCCCAATAACACCCACACAGGTGCATAGCCTTTCGCTGCCCAATAACACCCACACAGGTGCATAGCCTTTCGCTGCCCAATAACACCCACACAGGTGCATTGCCTTTCGCTGCCCAATAACACCCACACAGGTGCATAGCTTTTCGCTGCCCATTAACACCCACACAGGCGCATTGCCTTTCGCTGCCCAATAACGTTTTCTCCAGCACATGTGGAGTGTCTTAATAATTCTTCTGAATGCATTGAACAACTGTAAAACTTAAAAAAAAAGGGGGATACTTTATTTTTAAAGTTTTACTTTAGCTCATATAGAAGAGTGGTTTGCCCTGCTACATATCCACTTCCAAAAGCTCAATAGCCACAGGTTAGGAATACATTTGATTTCTATCTAAGTTATTGCATACCTTCCATATATTTTTTAGGTGAACCTCTACACCAAAGCGAAAAAACCCCGTACAAATTAAAAAAACGTACATGTCAATTTAAAGTGTTAATTTATAATAATAAATAATAAATACTAACACAACACAATGAGCTTTCAACAAACGTGAGAATACCAGAACAATGGTTGACCACGAAAAAGACGGGATGAAATATTAGAAGCACTAGAAAAATAACAGCAGTCGAGGAGAACAGAAGAGCAAAGATCGCAAATTATATCTCCCCTGGACGCTGAATGGTAAATGAGGAATGGAAGAAGAATAAATATTAATAATATTAAATATCATTAATACTATTAAAATATTCAAGAATAAAAATAGTAGTTCCAGCAGTCGTCCAGATTTCTTTCAAATGGGGCATTATTGTTTAACTTAGTGCTAAATTTAACACACTCCCACCCCTATTTTTAAAAAAAATTATGCTGCAAATTAATTATTAAACATTTAAAAAATGCAGAGCTATTGACAGAAGCTAGCGTTTTGACTAACTATAAATGTGGATTGAATTCTTAGCAGAGATGCTCCCTTCTTTAAAAATGATTATTATTTTGATGCGAATAAATGGGCAGAGAAACCTCAGATTTTGTCAAAAAACATAAAATTGTTTTGGATTTTGAAAACTAGTTTAAAGTAATAATTTTAAAAAAAATTGGGGAAAAAAGCACACCTACTGCTTTCGATTGCAGTTTGACTTGTGACTCCAATATCTTGAAACTACCATGATGATGGCAAAACCAATAATGAGTAACATTCAACTTTCACAGCTAAGCCCGTGGGAGCACTGTGGCATATATCTTCAATTATGACTTAGGGGCATATATCTTCAATTATGTTTTAGGGGCATATATCTTCAATTATGTCTTAGGAGCATATCTTCAATTATGTCTTAGGGGCATATATCTTCAATTATGTCTTAAGGGCATAGATCTTCAATTATGTCTAAGGGGCATATATCTTCAATTAAACTTAGGGGCTTTGCCTACTTTTCGGCGAGACATGATCCATTCAATCTTAGACCATGTCTTCTGTGTTATATTAGACCACAATTTCCCTCTAGAAATAAAAAAAACTACTTTAAGTGACTTGGGCTGTATGTAGCCAGTAAATTGTTAAATTGTATTGCGAGTGAAGTTTCTTTCTTGACCCTTCCCCTGATGTATATTCAGTAACATAACCGTGTGATATCTCTGGTTACATATGCTAAAATGGTTGTCGTTCACTGCAACTTCCTGAAAAAAAAGATATAGTTAACTCTAATCATAACATCTCTGGTTAGTGCTAAAATGCTAGTCCTCTCAGTCGTTCTCTATGACTTGTAGTTTTGGCGCCGCTTCCAGAATTAGCTGATGCACAATTTTCAAAAAAATATTATGTGTAGAGTAATTTTAAGATGAAACAAAAGTGGCATTTAACCCTCCAAAAATGACCTCTTTTCCCATATTAATATAGAGTGTATATATATATATATATATATATAATATATATATATATATGTATATAGCAGCCTTTCGAGCCGTAGCCGGCCGATAGGGCATAGACCAAGATACTCCTTCTCTTATCTGAATTTTTGATCTAGCAGTTTTCATTTCTTTTAAAGATATTTTATCAAATCTCGCCATTTGTCTCTGTTCTGTGCAAGCAGCTCTATCTCATTGAGGAGCCGAATCCTGCTGCTCTTGCCTCTCTCATCAATGTTGTTCTCAGAGTCTCCCTGGGTCTTCCTCATTTTCTCCTCTTACCTGTTGTTTCCCATATGAGGGCGTGCTTTGCTATTCTGTTATTATCTCTTCTCATCACATGTCCAACAAATATAGAGTACAGGCTGTATAAAAAAAAACACATAAAAAGTGTGTTAAATTATGGGAAAAACATATCATATGATATGTGATTGCTCTTTTTTTGGTGTGAGTTTTACGTCATGTTATCATGGCTTCCAATAGATTATTTAAGAGACTACCACAGCAATGGAAAGTAAGTATACTAAATTTCATTAAGAAATCGTTTGTTTATATTACTGGGTTTCATTTGTGATTGAGCTGCCTGTAACGGTTTCAATTTTTCAACTGTCATTTTTCCTCTTTCTTTACATTTTCAACACTTACCCCTATGGCATTGATGTCATACAAATATTATTTGCCTGTTGTGCAATGTTCCTTCTTTAATTTGATATGTTATATATGCTTTATTTAAAGACTAACATTTTTTTTTTCACATCATCATCATCAAGCCTGCTGGCATAGGTGATCATGTCTCTCCACAACTTTCAATTCAGCAGCTATTATCATTTCTGTTGTTGACCTTCTGCCAAGCCATTCTCTTAAGCTGTCTGGTATTTTTCTCTTTGCTTCCCTCTATCTCTTTGACCCTCAATTTGTCCAGTTGTTACAATATATTCCAGTTGTTCTCTTCTCATTACATGGCCAAAAAATTATAATTGTTTCTTCGTAATATTGGAAATTAGCTCTGGGTGTCCGGTTAGCGCAATCGATAGGCGGTTGGCTTACCACGGCAACAGCCGGGGTTCGTACCCTGGCGAGGACACCTGGGTTTTACTAATTCCCTAAAAATTAGTACCTCTGAAGTCGGAGTAAATCTGCCTGCATGGCGAGGGGCATCCTGTAATGGGATAAAACAGACTTTACACGCAAAATTCAGTCCCACAAAATTGAGTGGGTGGGACTTCGTCACAGGTCAAAGCTGACGAAACAACGAACGAACGAAATTAGCTCTCTTTTTCTTCGGCCTCTTTCAGAACATTTTCATTACTCTTCTTAGCTGTCCATGGTATTCTCAACATTCTTCTGTAAAACCACATTTCTACAGACTCAAGTGTTTCTTGTCTATTGTCCTATTGTCCATGATTCACATCTATATGTTAAGACTGGCTCTACATAACATTTAAGAACTCTTTTTCTTGTTTCTATTGTCAAAAATGGATTGCATAGTATCTTCTTCATTTTTGGAAAGCTGATTTTTGCCTGAGCCATTTTTTCCACATAATTATGTTTATTAGTGACATTGGGTAGTTAAACAATCTAATTCAGTTGAAACTATGAAGAGAAAGAGTTAGGAAGCATTATGGAAGCAAACATGATAACAGTCTGATATTGTTAATTGTGACGTTTTTACAGGATAACTATCCAGGAGTTTCCAGTCTCATGACCCTGGACTCTGACTACTTAATGCTGCTCTTTGTGACCCTGCTCATTCTGGTCCTCTCAGTCAGGTAATGATACAGAGAGAAGCAGGATGTGCTCTTTTGAAGTCAAGTTTAATTTTGTTGTTGATTAAATGTTTCGTAAAGTTTCCATTCATGATGTTGTGGACAGTCCCAGCTATTTCCCATCCTCCATGTCTAATGTAGTCTACCTGCACTGTCCTCCTTATTCAACAGAACAATTATTTTGTAATTTGGGAAAATTTTATATCATAGATTTAGAGTTTCTTAGCTACACAGACCAGTAGTAGAACTACTATATCTTTTCACTATGGTTGTAAATCATGAACATGTGGCTAGATGACAGATAACAAAAGTTCTGCAGATTTAAAACTGTGCTTACAAGATTGATAATGTAAATGCTGTGCTTCATATATTTAAGGTTATATTCTATTTGATAGTTATGTTGTTTTTCTTATGTAACTTTTGTGAGTGCTGGTTTCTTTCTATTAGTAAACACATTATTATGATAACAACTGAGTGACATGCTGGAGTTGGATGTGTCGGGCCGAAAGGTATAAATATCACAGTTATACTGCAAACCACAACGTAGACATGCCCACTTAACGTCCTTTTATGGGCAGAATATGAAGAGGTGTACTCCTTTAGTCATTGGTCGAACGCAGGCAAGCCAGCAACTAAAAGTGGCTGTGACAAGTTAACCTAGTTAGTACTGCCCTTCTGTGCAGATCTAACACTGGTGCTTTCTGATACGTATTATGATGTTGGACTACCTTGATCTTTTGTTGAACAATCATTATGTTGGATAGTCAATCTATAATTATAGTTAAATGTAGCATGGAGATAAAGTTCTGAATAAAGCTGGAAGCTGCCAGAAAGTCACAACACCAACTGTCCATCCTTTTTAGTTCATAGGTTGAATACCAAACTATTCATCCCTTTAGTAGTTCATAGGTTGAATACCAAACTATCCATCCCTTTAGTAGTTCATAGGTTGAATACCAAACTATCCATCCCTTTAGTAGTTCATAAGTTGAATACCAAACTGTCCATCCGTTTAGTAGTTCATAGGTTGAATACCAAACTGTCCATCCCTTTTAGTAGTTCATAGGTTGAATACCAAACTATCCATCCCTTTAGTAGTTCATAGGTTGAATACCAAACTATCCATCCCTTTAGTAGTTCATAAGTTGAATACCAAACTATCCATCCCTTTAGTAGTTCATAGGTTGAATACCAAACTGTCCATCCCTTTAGTAGTTCATAGGTTGAATGCCAAACTATCCACTCCAAATATTTTAGTTTAGATTGTTTGCTTGAGTGAGGTCCACCTAACTGGATTAATTGCACAAACCATGAGATAGAAGAAGTCAGCTTTTCTGTCAGTTCAAGGCTAGGAGATTCAGGCCAAGATTCCAGGATGAGGTACCCTAAGTCATGTGGTTGGTGAGTTTGTATCTTTCCCATCTTCTGGTATCCCTAGCAACTCAGCTTCCATTTTAGATCATCTCCGCCCGCACAATACTTGGAAGATTATTTGAATTGTGAAACATAAAAAAAAAAGTAAAGAACCCCATCACGCCAAGTAGCGTATAGGAAATATGGTGTTAGTGACCATAATTTTTTATAGACCTTTGGCGCATGATTTTTGGGGTAATGTGGTTGGTATTACACCCGTGCCGCTTTACTTTCCCAGAAAAAAAAATCTGATACCTGTTTAAGGCTGGGTGAACCTGGGAGTCGTCGATCAGGATCGAACTTGATCTCTTGTCCTATGTAGTCCAGTTCACTAACCACTGAGCTATAGTGACTCCCAATTATGCAACATAATCCATCATATTTACTGGGGCCTTCAACCAGCCATCTGTAAAGACAGGAAAAGGCTACATGCTTGGTTCATGCTAATCAAAATATACTATACTTTACTTTTCTCAAGATTTTAAGTATTTTTACTTATTGTTTTTCTTAAAAAACATTGAAAATAAAACAGTTGTTTGCCCATTTAACATGGAAATAAAACCATCATTGCTAGCATGTGAATCAAATTGAAGCTAAATGATAAAGCTGCTTATAAAGTCATTAAAAGTCAGCTGTGCAGTCTTAAATGGTATGGTAATAAACAAGATTAATTTTCAGTCAAGAAGTGTTCATCAGACACGATTTCTGGGTATAACAATCAGCACTAACAATGTTATTTTGTAAGTTTGATTGTGTAATAACAATGTTATCTTTGTAACCACAATGTTATAACTATATGATCACATACATAGCAAACTTGATCTCTGCAGGCTTATCTCATTGGTTGGTGTGGTCCTGCTACAAGTACATCCAACTACACGTGGCCTCACGTAGTGTTGTCAGAGAGTATTCCGTTGACCCAGTCACAGAGGTACTATTATGTCTATCTTTTCTTGTAGTTCATTTTCCATCTCTACTATTAAGACTGTCATCAGCATATGCAGTCAATCCATCCTTTTAATTTCTGTTTGATGTTTTTCCTTTTGCATAAGTCTTCTAACATTCCATTAGTAGAGGTGAGATGCAGAATAGCTCAGGCAGAAGCAACTTTCCAAACAATGTGCAAGATACCGTGTAATCCATTTTTGACAAAAGAAACAAGAAAAATATTTCTTTTTAATGTTATGTAGAACCAGTCTTAACATATGCATGTGAATCATGGACAGTAGACAAGAAAATCACTAAAGGCTGTAGAAATGTGGTTTTACAGAAGAATGTAGAGAATACCATGGATAGCTAAAAAGACTAATAAAAACATTCTGAAAGAGACGAAAGCAAAAAGGAGCTAATTTCCAATATTAGGAAGAAACAAACATATTTTTTTTGGCCATTTAATGAGAAGAGAAACAGCTGGAACATATTGTAACAACTGAGAAAACTGAAGGACGAAAGACAGAGGAAGCAAAGAGAGAGGATACCAGACAGCTTAAGAATATGGCTTGGCAGAAGGTCAACAACATAACGATAAATAACGATATCGAGACTGAGAAGAAGATGTGAGAGACGTGATCACCTACGCCAGCAGGCCCGGTACTGATGATGATTGTTAGGGTTTGTAGTGTTATGCTTGTAATAGACCAGAGTTAGGGTTTGTAGTGTTATGCTTGTAATAGACCATAATTACTGTGTCTGTCAGTACCATGCACCTCAGATTTCTAGATGTTAGCACTAAATAACCACAATTACTGTGTCTGTCAGTACCATGCACCTCAGATTTCTAGATGTTAGCACTAAATAACCACAATTACTGTGTCTGTCAGTACCATGCACCTCAGATTTCTAGATGTTAGCACTAAATGAATGTGCCTACTGTGTATGTCAGTACCATGCACCTCAGATTTCTAGATGTTAGCACTAAATGAACCACAATTACTGTGTATGTCAGTACCATGCACCTCAGATTTCTAGATGTTAGCACTAAATGAATGTGCCTACTGTGTATTCAGTACCATGCACTCAGATTTCTAGATGTTAGCACTAAATGAATGTGCCTACTGTGTATGTCAGTACCATGCACCTCAGATTTCTAGATGTTAGCACTAAATGAACCACAATTACTGTGTATGTCAGTACCATGCACCTCAGATTTCTAGATGTTAGCACTAAATGAACCACAATTACTGTGTATGTCAGTACCATGCACCTCAGATTTCTAGATGTTAGCACTAAATGAATGTGCCTACTGTGTATGTCAGTACCATGCACCTCAGATTTCTAGATGTTAGCACTAAATGAATGTGCCTACTGTGTATGTCAGCACCATGCACCTCAGATTTCTAGATGTTAGCACTAAATGAATGTGCCTACTGTGTATGTCAGTACCATGCACCTCAGATTTCTAGATGTTAGCACTAAATGAATGTGCCTACTGTGTATGTCAGTACCATGCACCTCAGATTTCTAGATGTTAGCACTAAATGAATGTGCCTACTGTGTATGTCAGCACCATGCACCTCAGATTTCTAGATGTTAGCACTAAATGAATGTGCCTACTGTGTATGTCAGCACCATGCACCTCAGATTTCTAAATGTTAGCACTAATGAATGTGCCTACTGTGTATGTCAGCACCATGCACCTCAGATTTTCTAGATGTTAGCACTAAATGAATGTGCCTACTGTGTATGTCAGTACCATGCACCTCAGATTTCTAGATGTTAGCACTAAATGAATGTGCCTACTGTGTATGTCAGCCCATGCACCTCAGATTTCTAGATGTTAGCACTAAATGAATGTGCCTACTGTGTATGTCAGCACCATGCACCTCAGATTTCTAGATGTTAGCACTAAATGAATGTGCCTACTGTGTATGTCAGTACCATGCACCTCAGATTTCTAGATGTTAGCACTAAATGAATGTGCCTACTGTGTATGTCAGTACCATGCACCTCAGATTTCTAGATGTTAGCACTAAATGAATGTGCCTACTGTGTATGTCAGCACCATGCACCTCAGATTTCTAGATGTTAGCACTAAATGAATGTGCCTACTGTGTATGTCAGCACATGCACCTCAGATTTCTAGATGTTAGCACTAAATGAATGTGCCTACTGTGTATGTCAGCACCATGCACCTCAGATTTCTAGATGTTAGCACTAAATGAATGTGCCTACTGTGTATGTCAGCACCATGCACCTCAGATTTCTAGATGTTAGCACTAAATGAATGTGCCTACTGTGTATGTCAGCACCATGCACCTCAGATTTCTAGATGTTAGCACTAAATGAATGTGCCTACTGTGTATGTCAGTACCATGCACCTTAGATTTCTAGATGTTAGCACTAAATGAATGTGCCTACTGTGTATGTCAGCACCATGCACCTCAGATTTCTAGATGTTAGCACTAAATGAATGTGCCTACTGTGTATGTCAGCACCATGCACCTCAGATTTCTAGATGTAGCACTAAATGAATGTGCCACATTTTTTGTCTGATGCAATGATTGTTTAACCCGGCCCTATGATCATTTTTTTGGCCATGCAATGAGAAGGGAACAGCTGGAATATATATTGTGACAGCTGGAAAAATTGAGGGATGAAGAGATAGAGGGAAGCAAAGAGAAAAGATACCAGACAGCTTAAGAGAATGGCTTGGCAGGTCAATAACAGATATGACAGAGTGAGTCTTTTGAGAAATGTGATCATCTACGCCGGCAGGTGTGGCACTTGATGATGATCAGCATTATCAGCATAGTGTAACACCATTTGTTGAGAAACAACAAATGGTAAATATATTCCACTATACTTCTGTTAACACAGGAAACATTGTCCTTATCTAGGTACAAGAGAGGAATATCACAACTTGCAAGATTGGTTATTGGTTATGGAAGGCCTCGGTATCACAGCAAACGAATCAAAATCCATAATTGCTCAACCGCCCGTGCCAGTGGAATCATCCGAATTACTAACTCATCTCCCAAACAAAGAAAGGTAACTGTAGTCCCCATCGTAGCAGTCTCAGCACACCAAAAGACATAAGGCGAAACCGCGCAGAAAGTGAACACAGCCAACTGTTCCCTGTCATACGATATCATCATTCATCGTAACAAGCGGGATATCGAAGCAGGATCAAAACGGATGAGACACACAGCTCACGGTGTGCACAGAGCACTTAACTCAGTAGCTCCTGCAACAAGCCGGACTTGGAATATGAGGAAACTGCAAGAAGGAACACTTTTCAGACATAGCCTTCAATGGTTCCTGCCGCCTATCCACCATATACCATGGGAGTTCACGTCCTCCCGAAAATGATGATCGTCATAGCACTTGATGATGTTAGGCCATCGTTGATGACTCCAATTCCAAACATATAGACACACAGTGGTGGTAAGTTATCATTTCCAATCCAACAGAAGCCACATGACCTGTAGTTAGTAAAACCACAGAGAGAATATGATTTTGTGACCTTCACTGATTCACTCTTAGATGTGAATGTGTAGTTTACACAAGAGGAGAAGTTTTCAACTACAGTGATCCCATTTAAGGCAATTCTGGGATAGCAAGGCAAGTCTCCTTTATAGCAGCAGAACTTGATGTTCTCCGCTCCCTTCTTGTAGCTGCCGCCACACGATTCTGATGTCTCATTAACTTGGACATCATTCAAGAACAATGTCAGATTAACATTCCATAGATATGGCTCTGCTGATGAAATGCTTGGTGCAACAGTTGTATCAATCATACTGGAGGCTCCTGGTCTGTGGTCATTAATATCACAGACGGCACATGATGTTGTTATATTCAGTATTTCTTTCTGGGTGTAAATATGTGGCACACACATGGAGAGTGGTTTGTGGTCACAGTAATCCCATTAAAGGCAATTCTAGGGTAGCATGGCATAGCTGTTTCAGAACAGCACAATCCTGTGATGTTTTCTGTGTTCGCTATAAAGCTGCTGCTGCTACACAATCCTGACCAATTATAGGTGTGGACATTATTCACTTGCAATGACAAAACTGCTTTGTTTACATCATAAACCTCTGGAAGCGAATCATTTATGGGACTAATAGTACAATTTATTCTTCCATCGGGGATATCTTCATTGAGTCCCCAAAAAAGGTCTTTGGTTAAAAAGCACATATGCTTTTGAGTTAAACACAAATGAGCCCACTTCATAGATTCAAAATGATCCTTGCCAATGCCATCCGTTTGCACAAGTTAGGTCCTTAGCTACCAAACGTCCGAAACGAAGCCATCGAATTAACGACTTTATCTACAGCGAAGGTTAACGAACTGTGAACAAACATTTATGTTCAAACCCTTGAAACATTTTCAAAAATCTGCCAACTCGCTGCAATAACATATATGTCGGTGTTCAATGTAAACATTGCTTAGTCCATAGCTCGAATATAAATAAGCTGCCATTTTGGTGCGTTCCATGACGTCATCCAAGATAATTTGGACAAGTCATAAATGTACTATAAAAGACAGAATGAGATCAGTTTTAAAAAAAAAAAAGTGTCATTCAATTTGTAATTGCTTATATTTACAATGTCTGTGTCTTCATATAGATGCTTCTGCCTCCCGTATGAAGATGCCATCAAGGTTCCAG
>JAVIAB010000128.1:0-76805 GCA_032433765.1 Megaustenia siamemsis | reverse complement strand
CTATTCTGACAACTATTTAATAGACACTTGGAACATGAATGTGAAACATCAGAAAGTATATTCTATTCTGACAACTATTTTAATAGACACTTGGAACATGAATGTGTGAAACATCAGAAAGTATATTCTATTCTGACAACTATTTTAATAGACACTTGGAACATGAATGTGTGAAACATCAGAAAGTATATTCTATTCTGACACACACTTGGAACATGAATGTGTGAAACATCAGAAAGTATATTCTATTCTGACAACTATTTTAATAGACACTTGGAACATGAATGTGAAACATCAGAAAGTATATTCTATTCTGACAACTATTTTAATAGACACTTGGAACATGAATGTGGTGAAACATCAGAAAGTATATTCTATTCTGGATGGTAAATTCTAGCTATTCCATCAGTCATTGTATCTCAAAACATAACAGAATAATGTTTTATGAGTTTGAAAAAAATCCATGTGTTTTGTATTCCTTCTATTGGAGATAATCGTCATCTTTAACATAGTCTTTCACAGATAAAATTTAATGTTTTACTTGTACAGTTTGGTACATGCATGACAGAAAACTTATCAATATAGTTGTTTCTTTGAATTATTAAATTTCACTAACTTTAGGAGTGTTATTGTATTGTAGATTGTATTGTTATTGTAGATTAGCATCAAAATTCAATTCATCTATCTCAACTAACCTCCCATAATTTAACTTATTATCAGGCTTGATGAGTCTGGGGCCATATCCAATTATTTAGTTGACTACCATGGAGTTTTATCTATTATTTTTGTTGACTCATGTCAGAACTTAGTTCATTATGTTTGATCTGCCTGAAAGTTGTATATGTTTAATTATCCTCAGTTTTATGAATTATTTAAGAGTGTTAATCATGAATTTATTTGCCAAACATTTGCTGTATCATCTGGTAATACTTTAAAGCTGCTTTTGTTGGGTGTGTGACCAGACCATGCAATATAAAACAAATGTACATCTAACTTGAAAACTCTTTAACTCCAACATTGATATGCTGCTTTAGACTGAGCTATTGATTTGAAATGTAAAGTATCTAAAAACTTGATAAATTGAGTTATTGGGTTATTTGTGGGTTGTTGTCATTGTACTCTGAACATGTCCATAGGTACTCAGATCCCTTCCTCAGCAAGTCCACAGTGTCCAATGACTGACAACTCCAGTTCTGTGTTGGTGGATAGTCCTTTTATGCGCCAAACAAAGCCTCGCATTTCTGGATGTACCCATCTTTACTCCCTTCTTCATCTAAAGAGAGATGTTGACTCCTGATTGTCGAAGTCCTGTGTCCTTCCTGCATCTTGGAGGGCAGTAATGATGTCTGCCTGATCCATTGGTTGACTGCCTTCATGACAGTACAGCTAGCCAACTTGTCTGCTCTTTCATTTCCCCATACTCCTGCGTGTTTGTGAACTTGATATAGCTTCTGCTTAATTAAGAACTCAAAATATTAATCAAATTAAATGAGAATGTTAACAACATAAAAACACTGTCAATGGAGTACAACAACTAGGGTTATTTGGATATAACACTTTCTAGTTGCCGGGTCTAGTTAAAGAGTCAATGAGCAGAGACTTTATTGTTGAAGAACAGAATACAAATAATTAAAATTAGTGTGATATTTGTGACTGTGATTGTAAACTAGTTAAATTCCCTTCTATTTTATACCAAACATTTTTTAAATAAATGTTCAGTGGTTTGAGAATTTCCACTTTAGTATTTATGATATTTTGCACAAATTCAGCCTTACATTGATTGGGTGGATTTTATGGGGAAAATAGAATGCCAAATAACTCAAAGAGTTCAGTTCTTTGTGTGATAAGATTGAAAATAAAAATCTGAGCTAGCGATGAATGTATAGTAGCTTTACATAAAGTAAGTTGTGACTAGAGAGATATGATGATACATCTGCTGTATATATATGTTTTACATTATTAATAATGATTACAGAGAGACACTTTGATTAAACATCTTCTGTGTACCCTTTTACGTATGATAAATAATGACTATATACAGATGTTATGCTGAAATATCTGTGTGTATGTCAGTTTTACACATTATAAACAATGACTATGGACAGAAACATCTGCTGAGAAAGCATCTAAGAATGAACAGGCCTTTCATTTGTCAGCCCACAATGAGGAGCTAGGAAATGAGAGGAATGCAGGCAGCCGTTGTAGGTCATCAGTGTTGCTTCAACAAGCCTGAGAATTGTGGGATAGAAGTATTACATATTTAAATACATGGGAAATCAAAGACTGTGCATAAAGATTTAATGTATATTTTTGGTTGCCTTATTATGCTTTGCTTTTTTATAATTGTTAATTTCCTTTCTGGGAATATTTGTTGCTAAAATTGTGTTTTCTATATGCCTGTGATATTTTCCTTCTCAGTCAATTCAGTCATACATTAGTTTATGATTTGCCACTCAATTCGTTCAAATTTAGCACATAGCAGTGCTTATATAGACACATATTTATCTTAAATTAATAATTTTGTAATTACCTATAGTGTTATATTAAGTTGTATCATGAAGTACAAGGTTTCTTCAAGGTAGATCAAATAATTCAGCAACTATTTTTGTGAGCTCTCAAGCTCAAACCATTCAGCAGTAAATGTCAGTTCAGAACCAATATGAACATTTTATTTTTTTTTCCTTGGCAAAGTGGTCAGTGGTTGGTTGTCTTGTGGCATTTTGTAAGGCAACAGCAAAGGTTTTTCACTTAATCCGGTCGATATCCATCATTTGCAGAGCATTCAGTTGCTGACCGCCACTGTTTTTCTGTTTCCATTGTCCTCTGCCATGTTATCATTGCCTGCCTCTCTTTTACTTTCCCTACAAAAGTCTAACACATGACAGTACTTGTGATTCCAACACATGGCATTTGTGATTCAACACATGCAGTACTTGTGATTCCACACAGGGTATTTCTTGCGATTCCAGCACAGGGTTGTTTCTTGTGATTCCAACACAGGGCATTGTGATTCCAACAGGGCATTTTTTGGGCATTTCTTGTGATTCCAACACATGGCAGTTCTTATGATTCCAACACATGGCAGTTCTTGTGATTCCAACACAGAGTATTTCTTGCTATTCCAACACAGGGTATTTCTTGTGATTCCAACACAGGGCATTTGTGATTCCAACACAGGACATTTCTTGTGATTCCAACACATGGCATTTCTTGTGATTCCAACACATGGCATTTCTTGTGATTCCAACACAGGTCATTTCTTGTGATTCCACACAGGGCATTTCTTGTGATTCCAACACAGGGCATTTCTTGTGATTCCAACACAGGGCATTTCTTATGATTCCAACAGAGGGCAGTTCTTATGATTCCAACACAGGGCATTTCTTATGATTCCAACACAGGGCATTTGTGATTCCAACACAGGGCATTTGTGATTCCAACACAGGACATTTCTTGTGATTCCAACACATGGCATTTCTTGTGATTCCAACACATGGCATTTCTTGTGATTCCAACACAGGGCATTTCTTGTGATTCCAACACAGGGTATTTCTTGTGATTCCAACACAGGGCATTTCTTATGATTCCAACACAGGGCATTTCTTGTGATTCCAACACAGGACATTTCTTGTGATTCCAACACAGGACATTTCTTGTGATTCCATCACATGGCAGTTCTTGTGATTGTTATAGAATCTCTTCTGTGCTATCATCTATCCAAGCCTATCATCTACCTCTTATTACTAACAGCAACTCCTCTTGGTTTGATCACTACTTTGCTGCTGAAATGAACAAGTGTAATTATAAAGCTGGAAACAGGGAAAAAAAAAACAAAGTAGCGTCTTCTTTTTTGCAGTAGTAGTGAAGGGTTCATGTACTCATCTAATGGTCTGGGTTTTTTTCTGAACTGTGGGGAAGGGTTCATGTACTCATCTAATGGTCTGGGTTTTTTTCTGAACTGTGGTGAAGGGTTCATGTACTCATCTAATGGTCTGGGTTTTTTCTGAACTGTGGTGAAGGGTTCATGTACTCATCTAATGTCTGGGTTTATTTCTGAACTGTGGGGAAGGGTTCATGTATTCATCTTATAGTCTGGTTTATCTCTGAACTGTGGTGAAGGGTTCATGTACTCATCTAATGGTCTGGATTTATTTCTGAACTGTGGTGAAGGGTTCATGTACTCATCTCATGGTCAGGGTTTATTTCTGAATTGTGGTGAAGGGTTCATGTACTCATCTATGGTCTGGGTTTATTTCTGAATTGTGGTGAGGGTTCATGTACTCATCTCATGGTCAGGGTTTATTTTTCAAAGGTAGTGAATATTTTCATAAATGTCACAGCTATGAGATTCACCCAACCTCTGAAAATGGGTACCAGAGAAAGAAGCCTGGAACTATAATCTCTGCCCACTCCAAAATTGTACTCAATGGTCATGGAAATCAAGAGCACCAAAACTGCATGCCACATTGTGTGAAGGGTTATCATTATTTATTTTTATTTATATTTCATTTTAAAAATATCTTTGTTAGTAATTGTTTTATTATAATTTAGCAGCTTATTTTGATTAATCTGAATTAAGTTGCTTCATTGCTGCCTTTATTTTAAAGCATTTTCTGCTTGGATTTAGATTTTTACATTTGTTATATTTTAAGAGAACTATTACTAACTTTCTTTAAAATTCTAGATAATTAGAATTTCAAAACTTAAAGACAATTAGAGTGCAAATTTGAAATCGAGTTTGGGACGAACAGAGAATGGACGTCTGAGGGCATATATAAAGAGGTTTATTAACCATCAAGAAATTAACACAATCTATACTCTTGATTCGTAACTGCAAGAGATAGGGTATGATGTGATTGAACCAAAAGATATGAATCCAAGCTCATATGTCCTTCATCGTTGGCTGAAAGTGATGCTGTGGCAACTGCAAAATTTGTGCAACTTGTTTTGTTTCATAGGTTATCAATTTGACATCACAGGAAGTTTGTTTAGGAGATACAAGTGTTTATTTTCTTTTAGTAGAGTTATAAACAACTTTCATGTTGTTCCTTTAACCAACATCCCATTTGTCTTGTATTGTAGTATTGTGTTGATGTTTCAAGTGACCATTGAACTACCATCCTAGTTAGTGCCGCAATAAAAGTGATACATTCCCCATAAGGACTTACAAGATTGTGTTTATGCTATGTGGCGTGAAAGTTGTGTGATTAATCAGATTACTTCCCCTACTTTGGAGAACTCTTCTTCTTATCATTCACCCATTAAGTGTGTGGGGATGTGTTGAGTCGCTAGTGTGTTTATGGCTGCAATATCTGCACCTTTCGGCCTGATGTATCCAATTTCAACATGGCTAGATTTGCTTAAAAATCTCTGCCTGGAGAGCAGTTATTTTTGGCCTACTCCTTTCGACTTTAAAATGCCAAGGCACCTTGAATGTGCATGAGTGCAAACAGGTTTTTCTGTTTTTTCGCCATTCTCCGAGAGGGCTAAACACTGGAACTCACTACCCAGAGACTAGGGGAGGTAAAGCGATGAGGAAACCATGGATTTGAATTTTGAAAAATTCCCACCCCCCTGTGATAGGGATCAAACCCTGGACCTACCTGCCAGAAACCAAAGTCTTACATCTGGACTACCTGGTTCCCAACCTTTAGAGAACTAATTTATGTAAGCAGTTCATTGACATTTTGTTTGAGGTATTTAAACATCCATGGGAACAAAGAAGCTGACCGGCTTGCAAAGTTGGGTGGGACGAGTTATTAAATAACAAAAAATCCAGTGTTTTTTAAATAGATGAAATCCATCATTAAATATTTGGGAAGTGTATCACTACTAGTAATAATCCAGATATTGCAAAGCAAACTAGGTGATTGGACAGTTGGATTCAATAATATAGAATTTCTTACAACACTCTGCTACCAATATCAAACATGGACATAACCAACTAAAGAAAGAAATAAAAGAATTGAATAAAGAATACACCAAAATTCAATCAAAAAACATATAGAAAAACTGAACCAGTTTAAGACAAAATAGAACCAAGAAAAGAATAGTGAAAAAATGAACCAATTTAAAATAAAGATAGTCACATTGGAAATGACACACCAGAAGAGACTGACATGGAAATGATAAAGTAAGGAAGAATAGGAGGGGGTGACATCAATAATGGAAAATGTCAGTCTTGAGCACATAAGTTCTGAGTTTAAATACTGTTTCTGGTTTTGGGAATTTTTTTCTTTGAATCCATGTATTTTTTATTCATGGCTCTACCCTATCCTGTTCTCAGGGATACAATGTCTAGCCATCTTGGATAATGGTGAAAAACAGGAGGTTGAATGTGCATATTAATGAACTCTTGCCAATTAAAAGTTCAAAAGAGTAGGCCAAAAAATGGCTGCTGTCCAGGCAAAACTATTAAGCCAAAAAAACTGCACCCTTGCCGAAGATGGATGAGTTGAGCTGATAGATATCACGGCTTGCTGTAGACAAGAGACACATATATCCATATCTGCTTAATGGTAAGTTTCTGAAGAAGAGTAAACAAAAAAATCAAATGAATTGGACATTGAGAAGCAATGGAAAGGTAGACCTAGTGTAAAGATAAGCTTCTATTTAATGCTTGTTAAACCGAAGAATATCTACATATTTGAACTTTTAAATATACTATGTCTCTCATGCCGTTCATCTTTCTTTAAACTCTCAAATAAACATTGAATCTCAGTACCCCAGCGATCAGGGGAGGGTACTGTCATAAAGAAACCATGGATGAATTTTTCCTATTTTTGAAAAATCACCATCGCTTCAGGTGAGCTTTGAACCAGGTCCTACTTGTCCTGAGGTTGACATCCTACCTCTAGACAATCCAGCCCAGCAGAAAGATAACGTATAAAATGTCACAGACTATGATGAGCACCACGCTTGACATCACTGAACAATGACCTCAACACTTCACATCTCTAGCCAATGCTGAATAACAAGAGGCCAATTTTCACCAAAACCAGTGGGACTTATCACCGGACACAAGCTAGTCAAATAGAGCATTCACTTGTGAGAACATGTTCCTACCTCCCCAAACACAGATCTTTTATACTTGTTATTCTTCACATATGAAACCAGTCTCACAAATCACTTTCTAAGTCAAGTAAGTGTTTACTCGATGACATACCCATCTTAAGATTGCAAGAATTTAGATGATTATGAGTGTTGAGAATCTCACAAACAGCAAGGAAGATAATCATTCATTCAAAACAAAATGCAAAAAACAGGAAAATCCTTAAGATATCTTGGAAAAAGAGAAATGAAGACATTAAAAGATTTAAGCAAAAAGAACTGGCTTATAAACACCATTCTATAGAGGAAATTAAAATACTATCATCATCAGCATGAGCCATACCGTTGGCCTAGGCAATCATGTCCTTCCACAATCTTCTAGCCACAGTGCATCATATCAGTTCTGTTGTTCACTGTTATGACACCAAGCTATCTATCCAGTATTTTCTCTCTTTGTCGTCCACGATCTCTCCTTTCTTTTATTTTCCAATTGTAACCAAGTATTCCAACTTTCCCTCTTCTGATGATGAGCCCAAAAATATTGATTGTTTCTTTCTGATGTTTTTAGGAGCTCCCTTTTTGTGTTGGCCTCTTTGAGAATTCCCTCATTGGTCTTTTAGCTGTCCAGGGAACTTTCAATATTCTTCTGAGAAATCCCATCTCTGTGGCCTCTAATCGTCTTTTCATTTGTTTGTCTACTGTCCCTGATTCGCTTCCATAGGTCAGAATTGTTTTTATATAGCACAGATGAACTCTCTTTCTCACTTCTATTTGACATAGATTTGTTGCATAAGATATTTTTCATTTTCTGAAATGCTATTTTGGCCTGAGCTATTCTGCTTTTTATTTCTGTTGCTTCTTCCATCTGATATTATTGTGCCTAAGTATTTGACATGTTGCACTTGTTTCACATTTGTCCTGTTTATTTTTATGCTGCATGATGGTGATGATTGTTTCTTTGATATGACCATTACTTGATTTCTTACTATTCAGACTGATACCTTTTTTGTTGCTCTCTTTTACTATTATGTCTATCATTTCATGTAGTTCGTTCTCTGTCTCTAAAATACTATGGCCATATAAAAAGACACAATGGGCTGGAAAGGACAATAATGGAAGGCCTGGTTCCTGGATGATGCATCAGGGTAGACCAGGAAGAGGGTAGTTCCAAGACATCAAGGTGACCATGAAAATTACAACAGAAGTGGGAGATTATTTCAGATGGGCTGTGATGAATGCAATGTTCTGGAATGCGACCTGATGATGTAATCAGATATTAATGAAATAAAAACACACAAAATTCATTGGACACATACTTAGGAATGATCTTTTACATTTTTGCTCCGCCAGGCTTAGGACTTCTAGTGTACTTCACCATCCACTATTCTGGGTGAAGTGTTCGATCTTATATAATGAGTCTATTCCTGGTAACTTTGCTTCTCTTATTAGTGCCTCTTAGGTCTTTTTTTTTTTTTGTTGTATCCCATTTCTCATACAAGAACCTGTTTTGGAGTTCTGTTGTTATCCCTTCTCAACACATGCTTGACAAATGTCCGTTTTCTTTTCCTAATTGTAGATTAGTTGGTTGCACGGCCATTTCTCTTATATCTATATTAGTCTTAATTCATTCTATTGTATACAGAGCATACTTCTTAGGCATTTCTCTCTGAAAGTAATTAGTTTTTTTCTCAATCTCTTCTGTTGTTTTCTAGCTTTCACTTGCCTAGGTAAGGGTTGCTAATATATTCGAGTTGAATATTCTAAGTTGAGTTTTTCAGGTTAGTATTTTTTAAAATTATTGCCACTTTTGCTATCCTGCTTCTGATCTCTGTTTTTGTTCTACATTCTTGATCTATATTACCATCATATATACACTTGGTCAATGGTCTACTTCTTTTAGTGGCTGACTATTTAAATAGATATTGATTTCCTTCTGGTGTACTCTTATTTTTAATTATTTTACTTTTATCCCTGTTAACTTGGCTCAAGAATAAAAGCCTGGACAATTCTGTGACAACAGGATAGACCGGAGGTAAGAATAGCAGAAACTCAAGATGTAACTTGTGAATGAGTAAGCAGTTTTGAAAACAATTATGTTCAAATGCTTTGAAAACAATTATGTTCAAATGCTTTGAAAACAATTATGTTCAAATGCTTTGAAAACAATTATGTTCAAATGCTTTGAAAACAATTATGTTCAAATGCTTTGAAAACAATTATGTTCAAATGCTTTGAAAACAATTATGTTCAAATGCTTTGAAAACAATTATGTTCAAATGCTTTGAAAACAAAATGGATATTGGGGAATAGATTGTTAAACTACAATGTCTTGTTCTTTATCTTATTTTGCACGCTCCAAGGGAAATTATGTATATAGAGGTATTAAGTATATAATTAAATAACACATAAAATGGTTTGGCCATGTGATAAGGCAGAAAGATTAAACATAACACAACAAGCCTTCAATAAATGTTGTGAGAACACCAGACCCAAGGGTCGACCACCAAAAAAAAAATTGATTGATAGAAACACTAGAAAACATAACAGCAGGAGAGTCCAACAGAAGAGTAAGACTGCAAATTATATCTCCCCTTGATGCTGAAAGGCAAATGAGGAAGGAAAAGAAGAAGGGAAAATTGATTGTTCTTGACCGTGCTCTGTGGCTACCTCACATTATATGTGCACTGAGTGGCATCAGATATTTTTTAGTCCATCTCTTGAGAGGTCTTCCTCCAACCTCTGGTTGTTAATGCCTGTGTGGGATGTTCACCAGTATCTGTATTACATGCTTCAACCATTGCAATGAGGTGTCCCTGGATGAAGCTCAGGACTGATATCACTCCCACTCTAACCCTAACTTCTTCATCCGTAGTTGTGTCTTCATGGTCACATTTACTATTCTTTGAAGACCTCTCCTTTCTTCTGGAGTGCTTAGTGGGAAAAGCAGATGTATCTACAATAAACACCCTACAAGAACAATTCATCTGCACATGCTTCGAAGAAATACTGGGATGGGCTTTGGAGCAGATATGGGAATGCCCCAATTGCAGTAAAACTCATTCCATGAATAAAATAGAGTAAAAGAATCTCTTTTCTTCTTTGCTATTAATGTCCTTGTTTGGCAATGGTAGCTCAACATTAACAGAAATAGGTTGTATATTGCTCTTTTTGTGTCCATTGTCACTTTTGTTTGTTTATAATGGGTGCTATTAGATTTGCTTTGTTGCATCTGTTTTTATTATAGGTCTCAGATTTACTTCTGTGAGATCTTTGTTCTCAATGATAACCGATTTATTTTATCCTTTTCTGCTTTAGGTGATGCTGTTTTAATCATATTATGCTTATTGCAGACTCCATTCAAATGTAACTCATTCGTGAACTTATCACAGTGTGGTCAAATACAAACAGACCTCAGGGGTCTCGAGGCAAGATGCCGGATTTGAGATAGAGAGGTTATGGGTTCAAATTTTTTATTTATGATTTTTCTCTGCGGCAATCACCCCTGGTCTCAGAGGCGAGGCCCGGCTAGAGCCCAGTGAGGGACCTCTGTGCACACGGCTGCCAAGGAAAAATGGATTAACATGCAAAATTCAGTTCCTAGTATCTATAGTATCTAGGGACTTCGTCAGAGGTAAAAGCTGGCGAACGAAGAAGGAAGGGGGAAAAAAACAAAACAGACCTCACTTAAGGTGTTATATTTACAAAGAACATGACAAAAAAGACAAGAAACAGACATATATGATCCATCATCTTTATTGTTTGCTTTCAGATGCTAACAAAGATAAAGGCAACAAACAAATTAAGTTCCATATACTACCTACCATATAGTGTGTCATAGAATGAGATCATTTGTGGCCATCTATTGCTCCTTTCAGCTTAGCTGTAACTTATGTGAATGGTGCAAACTAAGAGATCTCCATTTTAAAAATATATTGCTGTTGCAGAATGTTTGTCTTCAAACAATGACTGGAGCCCCATGAGCTATATAAAGACAGTATCATCACTGACTTCAGCTGATTATTCATTACAATAAAATAAATGACTGGTTTGCAGAAGAAGATTCAATCACTGGCCTTACTTCTTGACCCTTCCAGTGCCGTTAGACACGTCACAAAGGGCTCATACTGTTTCTTGCAACCCGTCTCTATTCTGAGTGAGATGTTTGATCTTATCAGATGAGTCTATGCCTCCTAACTTTGATTCTTTTATAAGTGTTCTTTTCAATATCTCTTTAGATCTTCCTCTTTTCCTAGTTCCTGATATTTCCTATAGAAAAGCCTGTTTTGAAATTCTCTTTCTGACATATGTCAATCTTCTCTTTCTAATTGTAGATGTTATCGTTGTTTGCATAGCCATTTCTCTTATCTCTATATTAGTCTTGAATTCATTCCATTGTGCATAGTGTATTTTTCTTAAGCATTTGTCTTCAAAAACGTTCAGTTTTTTAAAAATCTCTTTTGTTGTGGTTTCCAGCTTTCACATATATAGGTAAGAGTTGATAATATGTTTGAGTTGAGTATTTTAAGTATAGATTTAATGCTTAGTATTTTTTATTTCCATATTTGTAAAATTTGCTGACGTTTTTGTTATCCTGCTTCTGATCTCTTATTTTTGTTTCACCTTGATCTATATACTAGCAAGATATACATAGTGGCCTTTTTCACCTGTAAATATTGTAGCATAGTAATGTGAGAACACTCCATCCTTATACAATTACACTGGCTTGTTTCTTGAGAAAGGTCTCGACAAACCTAGTTACTAAATATAAACAACTTAATGCAATAATTATCTTATAAAATTTGCAGACCCAGCATTAAATGATAGAATTTATGAAGTTTCTGTGAACAGTAGCAGTCACATTGGCTAAGTAGTCAACCTTTAACTGTACAAATGCATTTGGTACATGTGAAGTCTCTAAAGGAATCTACACCCATTAATATATAAGGCTTGTTTTATATTTGATCAATCTTCACAATCCTATTGTGTAGGACCTTCCCTTGGGGTTGTGTATAGGAGTTGTCTGTCCACCACATTGAAATGCCCACTCATACCAACATTTTTGTTGGTGCATCTGCGCCAAATGTGCACTGCCACATCTGAGTTTCTCTCAAGATTAATAGGAACCTGTACAACACACAAAAAAACATGAAATGAATACAATATGAGGAATGCAACATTTTTAAAAACATTAACTAGACCCAAAATGTTAAAGACTCAATTTCACCTCAACAAATCAAATCACAGATAACCCACTAACAGTGCGGCATTAACTTGATCACAGAGCTCCCATCTCATGGCAACATGACAGAAGATTACATTTGCATTATCAAAAGATCTGAATGCTGCAGAAGAAAATCCAAAAAAACAAAACACAAACGACCCATAGAATGAATTACATTAACTGTAAAAAAAAAACAGACAAAATATCATGAGTCACATAAATTGGACCTACATAGTAAAGCATCATACCCATTACAAGAATCACATTGACATAACTCACAGAATAAAAAACAGACAAAATATCACAAGAGCCACATTAACATGACTCACAGAGTAAAAAACAGACAAAATATCACAAGAGCCACATTAACATGACTCACAGAGTAAAAAACAGACAAAATATCACAAGAACCACATTGACATAACTCACAGAGTAAAAAACAGACAAAATATCACAAGAACCACATTGACATAACTCACAGAGTAAAAAACAGACAAATATCACAAGAACCACATTGACATAACTCACAGAGTAAAGAACAGACAAAATATCACAAGAACCACTTAAATTGGACCTACATAGTTAAGCATCCAACCCATTACAAGAATCACATTAACATAACTCACAGAGTAAAAAACAGACAAAATATCACAAGAACCACATTGACATAACTCAAATAGTAAAAAACAGACAAAATATCACAAGAACCACATTGACATAACTCACAGAGTAAAGAACAGACAAAATATCACAAGAGCCGCATTAACATGACTCACAGAGTAAAAAACAGACAAAATATCACAAGACCACATTTAACATGACTCAGAGTAAAAAACAGACAAAATATCACAAGACCACATTTAACATGACTCACAGGGTAAAAAACCAGTAGAAGAGATCGATCACTTTATCTATCTTGGAAGTCACATTGATCGAGAAGGGGATACGAGCAAAGAAATTAGAATCAGACTGGCTAAAGCAGCAATGTATTTCAGAAGCCTTGAAAAGTTGTGGAAATCAAAACTCATTAGCACAAACACAAAACTTAGGCTATTCAAATCAAATGTACTATCAACCCTTACGTATGCGTGTGAAAGCTGGAAAACAACAAGAGATATAGAAACAAAGTTGAACGCATTCGAAAATAAATGTCTAAGGAAAATACTTGGTATAGAATGGAACGAATTCAAAACAAACGAGGAAATTAGAGAAATCGCCAATCAACCACTAATATCTTCAGTAATAAAGAAAAGACGATGGTCATACGATGGACATGTGATGAGAAGAGATAATAATCGAATAGCAAAGCAAGCCCTCATATGGGAAACAACAGGTAAAAGAAAAAGAGGAAGACCCAGGGAGACACTGAGAAGAACATTGATGAGAGAGGCAAGAGCAGCAGGAATCGGCTCCCTCAATGAGATAGAACTGCTTGCACAGAACAGAGACAGATGGCGAGATTTAATAAAATATCTTTAAAAGAAAACTGCTAGAACAAAAATTCATATAGGAGAAGGTGTATCTTGGTCTACGCCCTATGGGCCGGTTACGGCTCGAAAGGTCAATAGATAGATAGACAGGGTAAAAAACAGACAAAATATCACAAGAACCACATTGACATAACTCACAGAGTAAAAAACAGACAAAATATCACAAGAGTCACATTAACATGACTCACAGAGTAAAAAACAGACAAAATATCACAAGAACCACATTAACATAACTCACAGAGTAAAAAACAGACAAATATCACAAGACCACATTTAACATGACTCACAGAGTAAAAAACAGACAAAATATCACAAGAGTCACATTAACATGACTCACAGAGTAAAAAACAGACAAAATATCACAAGAACCACATAAATTGACTCAGTAAAGCAGACAATCCATGCCAAGAACCACACCAGTTGGAACCAACAAACATCCAACATCACACAGGCTGGCACCAACAAACAGGCAACATAAATCTTAATAAAACTCACCTTTATTGGGAAAAATATGGGGAACCAACTGAACATGCCTGGGGAGTGGGTCTCTGGAACAATACCTGGAAATGATCACAAATGTCTAGTTCAACAGATTTTCACATTTTTCTTGCTAGTTAACAGTTCATGCTAGTGGGAAGAACAGAGTTTTTGTGTGTTTATTTTTAAATATTGATGGATCTGTTAGGTGGGGGTTAACTCTTAATGTCCTTTATTTTTCTACCCAGTCACTAGTGTTTTGCCATAATTTTTTTCCCCTGAAAATACTTCTTTCACTAAATCTTTCACATTTTCACTATAACAAGTCATAGACATATATTAGGCATCAAATTGAAGGGAAAAGGACACAGATTCAGAAACATTATTTTGCAAAAAAAGAAATTGAAGGATAAGAATTTAAGCAATTAAAAATCAAATTTTTTATTTTAAAAAATTGGTACTCACCTACCCAAAGTGGGGGTGCATTTAAATCCAACAGTGCTACTAAAACTAAGTCACTAAGATCACTATTACATTGAAAGTTCTCAGAACATAATTCCTAGCTTTTTCTGCTGTTAATAATAATTCACGTTTAGGAGCTATAGATACTTCACTGCTGCTAGCCATTTTTCACTTATAAACACGAATCAGCTGATTGAAGACTAGAAAACAACTCAAATTTTGACGATTTTGTGAACAAATTAAGCCCACGTTGATCGACCGACGCGTGTCTACAGACAGGAAATTCTATTAGAGTTATATACCTTTCGGGTGTGGTAGTTTGGAAACAACCGGAGTTTCCGGTTGTTTCCAAAATGGAGGAATTATTTTTCTCCGGCTTGGTATAGAACCGTTGATCAGAGGTTTAACAAGCCGCTATCGTAAAAACGATGTTGTTAATGAAACGTAGACCTGATACAGAATGTGTAAATTAGCAGTAGATAGTAGTGGTAGTTTTTTCGGCCCTAAAACAACAACAAAAATAGGATTCTGGAATGTGCAAACAATGGCCGCTCCGACGAAACATGCACAGGTCGCGAGCGAGATGGACAGATACGATCTAGATATTTTAGGATTAAGCGAAATGCGCTGGCCTGGAACAGGTAGGAGATCTATTGATAATAAAATAGTAGTTTTTTCTGGAAGGGAAGATGGAAAACACCGTGAAGGAGTAGGCATAATGATGACAGACAAAGCTGCAAGAAGTTTATTAGAATGGGAACCGGTAAACAGCCGTCTGATACGAACACGATACAAAACAAAACATGGAAGACTTTCAATTATTCAATGTTATGCGCCTACTAACGAAGCTGATGATGAAGTTAAGGATGATTTTTATAACCAACTGCAACAACTTATAAACAAAATACCAAAACACGATCTTTTAATTGTAATGGGAGACTTCAACGCCAAAGTAGGACAAGATAACGCAGGAGTGGAACATGTGATGGGGAGAGAAGGCTGTAATACAACAAGTCAGAATGGAGAAAGATTAATAGAATTATGTTTAATAGAAAATTTAGTTATAGGTGGGACATTATTTCCACACAAAAATATTCCACAAAACAACATGGATATCTCCTGATGATAGAACATCAAATCAAATTGACCACCTATGTATTAAACAACAATTCAGATCATCATTAATAGATGTAAGAGCATACAGAGGTGCTGATGTTAATAGTGACCACAACCTGTGCATTGGGAAAATAAGATTAAAATTTAGAAACCAACAGAAGAGGTCAATTACACATAAAATTGATAGTCATAAACTGAAAGATGAAGCCATAAAGGAAAAGTTTAACATAGAGCTAAGTAATTGTTATTCAGCACTTGGTGAAATAGACTTAGATATCAATGAAATGTGGGACTCACAGAGCAAAATACTAATGACAGCAGCAGAAGCAAGTGCTGGACTGAAGAAAATGGAAAAACGAGCTTGGATCTCAGACACCACATGGAAATACATCAAAGAAAGAAGAGAAGCGAAGAGAGCCATGACTAATGTAAAGACAGATCTTGGAAAGGTTCTGGCAAAAGCAACATACAAAGAATTAGACAACAAAGTGAAAAGTTCGGCAAGAAGAGATACAAGAGCTTATATAGACAACTTGGCAGAGAAAGCAGAGACAGCTGCAATTACAGGAGACAGCAGAACTCTTATACTGTACAAAAGATGCTGACAAACACCTATACATCCAGTGGAACACCAATTCTAGACAAATCTGGATTAATGCTAACAACAAGCGCAGACATAAAAGCCCGTTGGGCGGAACACTTCAAAGAAATTCTTAACCGTCCACTACCTCACAGTTTAATAGATTTTGAAGCTGAAACACCAGCAGCAGAATTAGATGTAAATTTAGATGACTTCACCTTGAGTGAAATAGAAACCACCTTAAAGCTAATGACCAATAACAAGGCTGCTGGAGAGGATAAGTTAACAGCTGAGATCCTCAAGGCAATTGATAGCCATAATTTAATACATCTCCAAAAAATGTTCAACATCATTTGGAAAACAGAGAAGACGCCTCATAAATGGAAAAAAGGAATCATTGTTAAGATCCCAAAAAAGGGCAATCTTAGAGATTGTAACAACTGGAGAGGCGTGACACTTTTGTCAGTTGCCTCAAAGTTATTCTGTAAAATCATCCTAAATAGAATAAAGGATTCAATAGATACAGTAATGCGTGAAGAACAGGCTGGGTTTAGAAAAGGGAGAAGCTGTCTTGACCACATTTTCACTCTACGACTTATATTGGAGGAACACATTGAAAAGCAAAAACCTTTTGTACTTAACTTCATCGACTTCAAAAAAGCATTTGATAGTATTCATAGAGATTCTTTGTGGAAAATTCTGAAGCAATATGGCTTACCATCAAAAATCATAAATATTATCAAAGACATGTATGATGGTTACACATGTGCAGTTCGAACAGAGGAAGGACTGAGCGAATGTTTCCCAATAGAAACTGGGGTTAAACAAGGATGTATTTTATCGCCCTTGTTATTTGGAATTGTTATGGACTTCATAATGAAGAAATGCTGCACTGGTAATAAAGGCATCGAATGGATACAAGGAGACCATTTGGAGGACCTCGACTTTGCTGATGACATAGTTCTCATCAGCAGTCAGATAAAAACGATGCAGGAAAACACAAATGAACTATCATCAATAGCCAGCAAAATTGGGCTTGAGGTCAATCATGAAAAGACTAAAGTCATGAAAAGTTTAATTCCAACAAGTGACAAAATATACATGGAAAACAAACCAGTAGAAGAGATCGATCACTTTATCTATCTTGGAAGTCACATTGATCGAGAAGGGGATACGAGCAAAGAAATTAGAATCAGACTGGCTAAAGCAGCAATGTCTTTCAGAAGCCTTGAAAAGTTGTGGAAATCAAAACTCATTAGCACAAACACAAAACTTAGGCTATTCAAATCAAATGTACTATCAACCCTTACGTATGCGTGTGAAAGCTGGAAAACAACAAGAGATATAGAAACAAAGTTGAACGCATTCGAAAATAAATGTCTAAGGAAAATACTTGGTATAGAATGGAACGAATTCAAAACAAACGAGGAAATTAGAGAAATCGCCAATCAACCACTAATATCTTCAGTAATAAAGAAAAGACGATGGTCATACGTTGGACATGTGATGAGAAGAGATAATAATCGAATAGCAAAGCAAGCCCTCATATGGGAAACAACAGGTAAAAGAAAAAGAGGAAGACCCAGGGAGACACTGAGAAGAACATTGATGAGAGAGGCAAGAGCAGCAGGAATCGGCTCCCTCAATGAGATAGAACTGCTTGCACAGAACAGAGACAGATGGCGAGATTTGATAAAATATCTTTAAAAGAAAACTGCTAGAACAAAAATTCATATAGGAGAAGGTGTATCTTGGTCTACGCCCTATGGGCCGGTTACGGCTCGAAAGGTCAATTTCACTATGATGAAACAAAAAGAGTAACCATGAAAGCGTTCGCTTGGCAAAATGTAAATAAGTTAGTAAACATGACAGCGTTCCCACAGACATTAAGAGTTAATTAAATGTAAAGAAGCAGGGACAGACAAAGAGGGTCCTTAAGGTAATGTAGATATAAGGCAAATTTTACAGTTATCATCATCATTGTGTGCCATCTCCACATCGAAGGTTGGCTACCGTGGAGCGCCATTCCACTCTGTCTCTTGCTTTGATGGTGCAGATTGTCATAGGTTGACTTATCCATCTTTTGATGTTACTTGTCCGTGTTAGTCTTGGTCTGCCTCTGCCTCTTTTACCTCATATTTTCCCTTCCAATATTACTTTTATTAGACTGTTGTCTCTTTTAACATGCCCCAAAAATTTCATTTGTCTTGCTCTAATTGTGTTTAGTAGTTCTCTTTTCATTTTTAGTTGTTTTAAAACTTCATCATTTGTTTTCTTTTCTTTCTGTCCAATTCTACCTATTCTTCTACAAAGCCACATTTCAAAGGCTTCAATTTTCTGTTCTGTTTTCTTGTCCAATGTCCATGTTTCTGCACCATACAGGAATATTGAGAAGATGTAACATTTTGCTATTCTTAGTTTTAGCCCTGGTGTTATTTGTTTTGATGTTAGTATATTTTTCATGGCATTAAAATTACTTTTTGCCATACCTATTCTTTTGTTTATTTCAATTATACATTTTCCATCACTGGTTATAGCATGTCCCATGGTAGTTGTAGCTCTGAATTTCCGGTGACATGACTCACAGAAAATCTGTATATCTTGAGTATGTCTGTATTATTGCTATGTCAAATGGTTTTGCCTTCATTTTTAATAGTATAATCCTATCATTGTATGTCAAGTGGGTATTTATATATTTTTGTAGCTCTCGTTTTATTAGTATGCCTACCCCTCTTTGATGTTCTTCTGTGTTACCTGAATATATAAATGTATATTTATCATCTTGTATGTATCCACTTTCTTTCTGTCCTGTTTCTGATATGCCTGAAATATCTATGTTTAATCGTTCTGCTTCTACCATAAGATTTTCTAATTTTCCTTGGTATAAGGTCCTATCATTCCACGTAGTTATTTTTTAGCTCATTCTTAAAACAATAGTTAGAAAATTTCTCTCCATGGCATTCTTTGGAATGTTACGTGATGAGGTACTCCAATTTCTTTCACGGTGGTCAGCCATATTCGTCTTTCATGTCTTGAATATGCCTCATGTGTAACACACACTTTGCTGTTTTCGCTTTCTGGGCCTTTGGTCATTTTTGATTCTTCTGCTCCATCCACCGTCACAGACTTTTTACATTCGGTTTGGGCATAACCGCCCGGCGCCATTGTTGTCGAACTATGTATGAGTTTGACTGTCAAACCGCAAACACATGACACAAAGAAGAATAAATCATATTTCACTTAAATATCGGTAACATGCACAGTCCATCCACTCGTCAGAAGTAAAACATACACCAAAACGGGGAGTAGCAACACAATATTTCCCAACAAGACTGTCGCGTAAACAATTTAAATATATCAGCAAGAGCTGAATTACAAAAATGACCAACACGTTGCCGCCATGACACCGGAAATTTTGCAGTAAATGGAAATAAAGCAAAAAGGTTTGGATGTAAATAGGAGAGCAAGAATAAACAAACTAATTGACAGGCAAGGAGATTTAGGAATTATAACTAACTCAAGTGTCTAATGGGCTTGTGAATTATAATCAAAAACAGAACGGAGAAGTAGTGTATGGGAGAGGAGAGTTAAAGGTTAGCAACAGATCAGTTTGAGGTTGACTAGTGGAAAGATAAAACCACTTCTCCCTAGATCAAGGCTGAGGAAGGATGACAAGAACAATGTGAGTGAGGAACTAGAAACAAGACCAGGCGATAAGAGGCAAAGTCTTACCATTAGGGAGGCTGGGACATTTACAAATGTATCATGAGATGCAGTCTTACTATTAGGAAGGCTGGGACATTTATAAATGTATCATGAGAGACAAAGTTGTACCATTGGGGAGGCTATGACATTTACAAATGTATCATGAGAGACAAAGTTGTACCATTGGGGAGGCTATGACATTTACAAATGTATCATGAGAGACAAAGTTGTACCATTGGGAGGCTATGACATTTACAAATGTATCATGAGAGACAAAGTTTGTACCATTGGGGAGGCTATGACATTTACAAATGTATCATGAGAGACAAAGTTGTACCATTGGGGAGGCTATGACATTTACAAATGTATCATGAGAGACAAAGTTACCCATTGGGGAGGCTATGACATTTACAAATGTATCATGAGAGACAAAGTTGTACCATTGGGGAGGCTATGACATTCATAAAAGCCTTGGAAGGACAGCATATTAAATGGAAGTAATGAATGAAGATCACCATCATGCAGCATAAAAATAAACAGGACAAATCTGAAACAGGTGCAACGCGTCAAATGCTTGGGCACAATAAAAACATCGGATGGAAGATGCACCACGGAAATAAAAAGCAGAATACCTCAGGCCAAAATAGCATTTCAGAAAATGAAAAATATCTTCTGCAACAAATCTATGTCAATAGAAGTGAGAAAGAGAGTTCATTGATGCTATATAGAATAAATTCTGACCTATGGAAGCAAATCATGTGTAGCAGTGGGTCGGGATTAGGTAATGAGTGAACGAGAGGGGAGTCACAGGAAAGAGAGGTAATGATGAGTGAACGAGAGGGGAGTCATGGGTAGGAGAAGAGAGTGAACGATAGACAAAAAAAACATAAGAGTCCCGTGTATGGGTGAACATGAAATCAGCTCAACGAACGAAATGTTTCTTGAGATTTGTGAGAGGGTCATGTATAACGAGGGGCTGAAAGAGAGTTGTGATTGGCTGGGGGAATGAGAGATATTCAGGATATAGAAAATAGAGTCATTTGAGAAGTAGCCACAGACTGAGACGGTCGGTTTATTAGAGTAGGAACGCAGAGACGGTAACCATAGGGTTAATGTTGCCTGGTTAGCCTGTTAGTGAAGTTTTCGGTCCAGCTGGACCATAGTGGTAGTTTGTTAAATGTTGAGAAGATATTTGATGCCTCAGGGATAGTCTAACAATACTCACAGTGATAGTAATATGGAAGGAATTCGTGTGCTGTAAGTCGAGGCAGTTTTTGTGTCAGACTATAGTTTCTAGTCTCTAGTTGCGTATGAAGTGGAGTTTTTCCAGTATGGACAAACAGAGTGTGTGAGTGAGGATGGCACAACTTATTTTGACAAGTGCCTGCAATGTTTGACATGTGTGACAGTCCAGGGTATGTCGCTGGCGTATTAATTGTTGTACTAGTTGACAGGGTGTCAGTTAATAAACACTTGTCCTTTGTTATGAGTGGACTTTGAATTAGTGTTTGGTATCAGTTTTGTGGTTGCCAACCATAGTAGTGACAAGGTGTCAGTTAATAAACGCTTGTCCTTTGTTATGAGTGGACTTTGAATTAGTGTTTGGTATCAGTTTTGTGGTTGCCAACCATAGTAGTGACGAACGAATCTTACTGAAGCAGAAAGACAAAGTTCTCAGATCTTTCTGGGAACGTCACAGCGGCAAATCAACGTGAAGTAACTCATTGTAATGATCACGGATGAAAGCGACTCATGTCGGGAAAATTAACGGGCTGATGGCAGAGTCCTGTTGTAAGCAGTATTCAAGAAACCAGTCCAGTGCCCAGACCAGCGTTAGCGATCAAGGCTGACAGAGTAGGTCAGGGGGCTTGAGTTCAACAGGCAGTGACACAGTACTACATCAGGTGGCTGTCGTCCTGGCCCGATTGTTAGTTTCCGTCGTGGAGAGTGGTACACGTAAGTGCGGGTTACAAATTAAAAGCTTGCACATGATTTTCATGATAAATTGACAGTGCCTTGATAGACCATCATTGCTGCTATCAGTACACGCATTCAAGGAGAAGATAAACATTTAGATCAAGATGAGAAGCAAACGTCCCGTCGTCTGATACATCAGCCAGGGTAATTGAATATGACCTCTGTTGGGCGTGTCCAGCTTCGTTCAATAGCTGGTACATTTCGGATACACATGGACAGTAGAAAAACAAATGAAAAGACGATTAGAAGCCACAGAGATGGAATTTCTCAGAAGAATGTTGAAATTTCCCTGGACAGCTAAAAAAGACCAATGAAAAAAATCTCTAAGAGGCCACACTAAAAGGGAGCTCCTAAAAAAACCAGAAAGAAGCAATCAACATTTTTCGGCCACATCATGAGAAGAGTAAAGTTGGAATACTTGGTTACAACTGGCAAAATAAAAGGAAAGAGAGATCACGGACGATAAAGAGAGAAAATACTGGATAGCTTGGTGTCATGGCATGGAAAAGTCAACAACAGAACTGATACAATGCACTATAGATAGAAGATTGTGGAAGGATATGATCGCCTATGCCAACCGGTATGGCGCATGATGATGAATGAAAGAAGAAAGAAGGATATAAAAGAAAACACTTCACATGAAATGATCAGAGGAGGTGATAAATGGAGAATGAGCAAAGAATATAAGTGAGAGAAAAAAAAGGTCACGATTCAAGTGGTTGGTTTTTCTTTAACTATGATGGCAATAAAGTGACACAAATATGTTGGCAAAATAGTATTGTTTACACTGATACATGTGTGCATAGATATGTGGGAGTTTGAGTGAGAAAAAGAAAGCACGTACAGCTCTAACAGTCTCACCCTTTATTAATGTGAGTGCACCTATAAAGGGAGTTTATGTGTCACAAAATCAAACTAGTAATGCATTTGTATAATTTGGTGCTCCATTAACAAGATGCCATAATAAATAGCCCACAATAATAACCATCCACCGTGTGGTTGGGAAGAAACCAGAATTGTTCTGTGCACAAAAAGGGATGAGAAGACAAACTGCAACGTTTCCTTATAACCAAACACAAGAAAAGCTGTTCAACAAAAACAAAACCTACAAAAATAAATATACAATAGCCTCCATTAAACCGTCTGATAAGACAAAAAGGGCCATATATTATTACTATTAAACATAATTTTTTTTTTCATTGCTGGTATCCATTAACAAATGGACCTTGTTGTCAGGTCGGGTAATTTTACTTGCTACTGTATGCAGTAGACAGTACAACCTGCTACTTTGCAGGTATGCTCAGGATAGTAAAAGGATAAGTGAGGGAACCCCGAGGCAAAACAACTCAACTGTCTTGGGGTGAGACTTAAGTCAGAGGCTAGAAGAGCCAACTGTAAACAAACCAACGGAAGGCAACAGAAAACCACCGCCGTAACTTTTTGTATATAATCATGGTCGCCACTAGCTAATTTCCAGCATTACGATGAAACAGTCATCATGTTTTGACCCTGCAATAAAAAGGGAACAGCTGGAATATATTGTTATAACTGGGAAAATTGAGGGACAAAGAGATAGAGGAAGCAAAGAGAAAATATATCAGACAGCTAAAGAGATTGGCTTGGCAGAAGGTCAACAACAGAAATGATAACTGTCGAGATCGAAAGTTGTGGAGAGACATGATCACCTACACCAGCAGGCATGTCACTTGATGATGATGATGATCCATTAACAAGATCTCAGGGATGTAACCCTAACTAGAACCATCTAACAAAGTTAAGTGGACAACTGTAACTGTAAACATAGTCTTACTTACTTAGAAGGAGATCCTTGTAGAGCACTGTATCAACATGTAACATAGTCTTACTTACTTAGAAGGAGATCCTTGTAGAGCACTGTATCAACATGTAAACATAGTCTTACTTACTTAGAAGGAGATCCTTGTAGAGCACTGTATCAACATGTAAACATAGTCTTACTTACTTAGAAGGAGATCCTTGTAGAGCACTGTATCAAAATAGCCAGCAAATCCATGAACAACACTGTCCTGGGTGATGGTAAACTCCAGTGATTTGTAGCGGCAGTTGTCAATTACCTCATCTATAACAAAGAGCAATATTAAGATAATCTTCCAAAACACACTATCCCCTCTTCCCCTGCTCCTCTAAAGAGAATGTGGTTGCATTAACTACACCAAATGCTCAACTAATGAAGGTGGGCATATGTTGATCATGCCAAGAAAAGAAAGAGGATTACAAAACATGACCTCAAAGGCAAAACAACAAACATGAAAAAAGACCAAAATATCGACCTTGAGAGACATTAAGAACATGAATAAGTGAGTTAAGGACTACAAGCATTGACCTCCTTATGAGATCCAGAAGCTGGCACAGAAACAGGACTCATGGCGTTGTACACTGTGAGCCTGGTGTAACATTTGATGTCAATGAAAGAACAAGTATGATATCGTTGTTATGGATTCGTCAGCCTTATATCTCTATAAGCCCAGAGGGTCTGAATTTTGCAGACTTTATCCTTTTACTCACGCCAGCAGCTGTGTGCTCAAGTGTTCCCCACCATACAGACAGATATTCTCTAACTTCAGAGGTATTCTCATATTTTTATTGTCATGAGTTTTAATGTTTTGGTTAAATTTTTTTCTGACTAGTTCTGCCATTTTTGGTCTCTTCTTTTTAAGTTCCAACTGCCAAGGGTTCTTTCTTTAACATGTGCAGAATGCACACGGGATCTCCTTGTTTTATTTTTGCTATTTTCCAAGAGGAGTAGACATCAGATCTCACTACCCAGAGACCAGGGGAGGGATAAGTCATGGGATTCAAACCCCCTTGATAGGTTTGCTGTGGTGTCTGTTTTCGCTGGTTAGTTGATCTTTATTATATATTTTTGTAAAAGTTAGCTTTAATAATAATTTATTTGACTAATGCCTTTAACAGAATAACCGTTGCTTAAAACATTAATCATATTTATAAGAATGATCATTTAATAGTGATAAACATTTTTCTAGTCACTTTCTGTTGACCTAATCAACAAAGCTGTACAGTTTACATTGAAATTCATCCGGTGATATGAACCAAGCCCATATTTAAAGCCAGTCTCTAAACCCATTTTCCAAGAAAAAATTTACATTGAACAACATAATGAATGAATGACCATGCATACCTTTGTTTGGATGGACAAATGTGAAAACAGGCTGTGGTTTGGCCAGTGTAGTACAATTGTGGAGACGAACAACATAGGGCATTTCAAATGGAGCCTGAAAATATGAAAGATCTTTAACATTATTGACTGAAAACAAACTGACATTGAAAAAGGATCACAACACCGATATATTACAAGTCCAGTCAGGTGTGTAAATATATAAATGAATAATAGTAAGAAAGCAAAGCACGCACTAGTTGAGCCTACCTAGTAATTTGTTCTGTATAGCATTTCTCTTGGTCTTCGTTTTACCTGATAAGTTTCCACACGAGTACATCATGGTGAAGCCTTTTTTTCACTCGTTCTAAGTACGTGAGAAATTGAGTTATTTGTGGGTCATCACCATTGCTCTCCGAACACATCCATAGATGCCCAGATCTCCTCAGCATGACCAGCAGCATCCAGCTCTGTGTTGGTTGATAAGCTCTCTTATGTGCCCACTAAGCCTCTTGTTTCTGGCAGAAACCACCTTTACTCCCATCTCTTTCATCCAAAGGAGTGACATGGATACATGGTTGTCGAAGTCCTGTGCCCTTTCTGCATCTCAGAGGACATTAATGATGCCCGCGCCGATCCATTGGTTGACTGTCTTCAGTGACAGCACACCATCTAGCCTGTCCACATTTTCATTTCCCGTACTCACTCATGTCAAGGGTATACAGTAAACAAAGGTGACTGCGTATCATTGACCTCTGCAATGACTCAAACAACTGCCTGCATACAGCGTCCGCCTCCACCTTTCTTATAACGCTAAATGAATCACCAAGTATACAGACATGGTAGTCTTGTAACTCCATGGGATTTTGCTTCCAGTGCAGCACAAGACTGTGGTTTTTTTTCTGCCCAACAACAAATGAGAAGCACAAACATTAGCATTGACAATATGTAATAGATCCAACACTGACAATAAACATACACTTGTTATTTTCATGCACCAATTTTTATCATGAAAAAGTAAGCACAACTGAAAATAAAAGTGAGTTACCCCCTTCAAGGCTCTCACAAGGGAGACAAGGTATTAAGGAAAAAAAAATGACTTACCTCTGCCGGCTTTCCTTTCTCTGCCTTAGATCCACGAACCTCATTATAAAGTTTTGATGACATCAAAGGTGCCCATGTATGATGTATATTTCTGAGGTATACTGATGCCATCATCTGGGGATATAAGGCAACATATACAAGTGAAAGAAATATGTTGATTCTGATAACTTACTGAAACACATAAAAGTGAAAGAAGTATGTTGAATATGATAATTTATTGAAAAAAGTAAGTCTGTTCAGCTGAAGCAAAAATGTAAATATAGCAAAAAAGAAAACAATTACCAAATGTAGGGTTCTGACAGTTCCATTATTGACCATGATCACAGCTGTAATTCTGATAGCAGCAATACTAACAGCACAAAAAAAATAAATAAAATAAATGTACTCTGCTTAAGAAAGTCAGGCTTTGACTTATCTGAAACCTTACCTTCAGGTAGCGCTGGGCTCCATCCAAACATTCTGGGGATAGCTCATTGTCTCCAAATGACCCCAGCAGCTCACTGACAAGAATGTCTGTCTTCTCTGGTGCATCCCATTCTCTCATGTCACATGACACAAACTCAACCTTGTCTCCCCATTCATCCTCCTTCATATTCTCCAAACTGATAGAACATGACACAAACAGAATTAGACACAACAGTGTTAGTCTAAATATAAAAGACATATTTAGAAAAGAATAATGTGAGTTTTTTCAGTCTTCTTCCTCTTCGACTAGCTATTGCTAAGCATTTAGACCAATATAGGCTACAAACAAGATGGTACATTTGAGGCCTTCATTGGTTTCCCATAGTTTGTCAAGCAGGGTTGTTTTTGTGGGCTGTATTTGTTTTCTTAGGGTGGAGTGCTGCAGTCCAGCATGTTATGTTCTGGACTTTTGTCTGGATGCTCCACAATCGCATGTTGCAAAGGTACTGAGTTCTATCCTGTGTAGGGGTGCTCTTAGACCACAGTGGCCTGATCTGAGTATTAATATCTTGAGCTGATCGTGTCTGCTGAGTTTGTTTAAGCTGTCATGCTCTGGCTCATATTTTCCATACAACCCACTCCATTCTGTTTTCCTAACTTGTTTTCAGGATTGTTTTTACCTCTTTAAGGTCTTTGGATTGGTTGGACTGTTAAAGATTACCCTTTGTTTTTGCTAGTTCATCTGCTTTCTCATTTCCAGGGATGCCACAATGTGCTGGTGGTATCCACTGCAGGACAAGTTCTGTCTTTTCTGACAGCATACACATGTTGTTCCTTATTTCCTGGAATAGTTCAAAGTCTCTTACATATAAACAAATAAAGAAAATGAATAACAATTTTAAAAACTGATCTGAAAAAAAAAAGCAACATACTCTTTTAAAATCTCAAATGTTTTTCTTTCATGTTTAATGTTACTTGAGTACATATTGTACAGCATCATCATGGACGTTGATCAAGTAGAAGACTGATGTGAAATTCTTAAATTGTGGAAACAGGACACATTTTATTGAAGAAAATTAAAACCAATTAAAAATGCTGTACACAGATTAAGCATAAGGAAAGTGAACGGGAAAAGCAAATGAAAAAAAATATGAAACTACATACCTGTTGAAATATATACCAGAAAGAAATATTAAAGCAAGAAGATGTAAAATAAATGAGCTATAGACTTTAAATGTAAATATTGCTCTTCCCTTTTTTAGAATGAATGATTTAAATTTATGATGGACCTAAGTGAAATATCTCTTCGTCATCCGCACTTAAAAGGATGTTAAATGGGTGTGGTTGCAAGGTGTTGTGATTTGCAGATCTGTGTTATTTGTGCCTTTCAAGAGAACACATCAACTTCAGCACAGCATTTTTTTATACTGGGCTGACTTCCCCTTTGATCCCTACTCACTTGACCAGGGTTAGTCTGTTTCTAGAGGCACCACAAGAGGTGGAGTAGAATCTTGATAATTCTGGTTCACCGATCCTGACACAAACTTAAAGCTATGATTCATTGATAGCTTTCAGTTCTGTCGTTGAACAGCCCCTTTGCCTCTCTCCCTGTGATAAAACGTATGGTCATATGCTCTCACTCCTTAAAGTTATAAAGTGCTCTCATTCCTTAAAGTTACAGGGAAGATTTCAAAATAAAATCAATATGGAATTAACAGAACAACAATTTGGATTTAGAAAGAAAAGTGGGACAAGAGAAGCCATCTTCTGCAAGAAAATGTGAATAGAAAAATATATAGAAGTAAAGAAACAAATTATGCGTGCTTTATAGACTACATCAAAGCTTCTGACAGAATACATCATATCATCATCATCGAGTGCCATCTCCGCAACGAAGGTTGGCTACCATGGAGCGCCATTCTGCTCTGTCTCTTGCTTTGATGGTGCAGGTTGTCATAGGCTGATTTGTTCATCTTTTGATGTTACTCATCCATGTTAGTCTTGGTCTGCCTCTGCCTCTTTTACCTTGTATTTCCCCTCGATGATTACTTTTAGCAGTAATAATACACCCAATAATACACACCAATACACCATAAACAACTAATAAAATGCTTGAAAGATATACATCTAGATGATGCTGACACAAGACTGATATGTAATTTATACTGGGAACAAACAGCTATGATAAAATACAACAATCAGAATTCCTTTTGATACAAAAGGGAGTAAGACATGGCTGCTATATCACCTTGTCGATTCAAATTATACACTGAGCAGATCTTCAAAGACATCATGGGGATGCCCAGGACTAAACATCAATGGGTACATAATCAATAATCTAAGATAAGTAATTAGTAACACAAACTATCAGGATGATCCGAAGTGTATTATTGTCATAGCAATAATATGCAGTATTTGAAAAGAGGGATGCCAGTATTGATCCACATTATGACTTTCTCCAACATGTACAAACAGTGTAAGACAGCTAGCAACACCAGCTCTGAGAGATAAGATCTTTGGTTCCATGTGAAACACAATGTGAGACAGTCAGCAACACCAGCTCTGAGAGATAAGATCTTTAGTTCCATGTTTTGGTTTACCATTTGGTTTCCATGGACAATGCTGTACATCAATGAAAACAGCATCTATGTCTGATATTCCCTACAAGATCACCTTCTCCAACTCCATCATCTAGTTATCCACATTTTCTACAGCCAGGTTACATGGCTGGGAATAAACCAATCATCATTAAGACTTCATTCAGCTAGCAAACCTCTAAACTACTGATACAAAACATAAAGAAAAAAATGAGAAAATATAAAAGCAAAAATCACTCTGCACTCACGTAATGATGGCATTAGTTTTTCTCTCAATGGCATAGAGTTTCTTAACCTTGCAGCCTGCCTCTTGAACTGCAGCGAGAGAGGCTCGAACCAGAGGCCCTCTCCCAGCTCCTACCACCATGATGACACTGTCACAGAAAGTAGCAGGACATGTAAATATCATGGAAAGTGACTGATTTATAAAATTTGAACATTTATGATGAGGAGAGATAATAGCCAAATAACAAAGCAAGCCCTCATGTGGGAAGTAACAGGTAAGAGGAAAAGAGGCTGACCCAGAGAGACACTGAGAAGATATAGATCAGAGGCAAGAGCAGCAGGAAACGGCTACCTCAATGAGACAGAGTTGCTTGCACAGAACAGAGACAGATGGCGTTTTTTAAATAAAACATCTTTAGAAGGATTGAAAACTGCTAGAATAAAAATTTTAGATAAGAGAAAAAGTATCTGGGTTTACGCCCTATGGGCAGGCTATGGTTCGAAAGGTCAGTAGATAGATACATAGATAGATTGTTTAAGTGTCTTTTTAAACAGTGATGTGGACAAACACTGGTGCAACAGTAAGAAACAAATACTGCACAGAAAATATAATATTTAACATAATTTTGGGCAAACTAAGCATAAATATACATCTCACTGTAAATTCTGGGTTTTTGAAGTGCCTGATAAAATGGCACGGAAAGAAATGGATCTTTAACAAGATACAGGAAAACAAGATAAAGATGAGACCAAGAGACTATTCTTTCTTGTATGCATTAAACTAGTTTGACAGAAAATACAACATTATGTTATAATAAATTTATTATGAACCTCTGAAGATCAGGTCTTTTAGAAATACATTCAACTCTCTACTGTTGTTTTAATCTGTTCATTTCTATCTTCTAGAATTTCCACCATATAGCCATTATCATCCGTCAAAATCACTTAAAAGACCAGGTTTCTGATATTTGAATGGATAGCTCCATCAGATATCATATAAGAGAATTGGCAATCAAACCAAGGAAAAACACTTCCTCCACTACAATGTGATCTAGTCACTAGAATGGTAAAGCTCACCAAGAGCAGATTTGGCTGAAAATAAATGATTCTATCTATCTATTGACCTTTCGAGCCGTAACCGGCCATAGGGCGTAGACCAAGATACACCTTCTCCTATATGAATTTTTGTTCTAGCAGTTTTTCTTTTAAAGATATTTTATCAAATCTCGCCATCTGTCTCTGTTCTGTGCAAGCAGTTCTATCTCATTGAGGGAGCCGATTCCTGCTGCTCTTGCCTCTCTCATCAATGTTCTTTCAGTGTCTCCCTGGGTCTTCCTCTTTTTCTTTTACCTGTTGTTTCCCCATATGAGGGCTTGCTTTGCTATTCGATTATTATCTCTTCTCATCACATGTCCAACGTATGACCATCGTCTTTTCTTTATTACTGAAGATATTAGTGGTTGATTGGCGATTTCTCTAATTTCCTCGTTTGTTTTGAATTCGTTCCATTCTATACCAAGTATTTTCCTTAGACATTTGTTTTCGAATGCGTTCAACTTTGTTTCTATATCTCTTGTTTTTTTCCAGCTTTCACACGCATACGTAAGGGTTGATAGTACATTTGATTTGAATAGCCTAAGTTTTGTGTTTGTGCTAACTATTTTATTATCAATAGATCTCCTACCTGTTCCAGCCAGCGCATTTCGCTTAATCCTAAAATATCTAGATCGTATCTGTCCATCTCGCTCGCGACCTGTGCATGTTTCGTCGGAGCGGCCATTGTTCGCACATTCCAGAATCCTATTTTGTTGTTGTTTTAGGGCCGAAAAAACTATCACTACTATCTACTGCTAATTTACACATTCTGTATCAGGTCTACGTTTCATTAACAACATCGTTTTTTACGATAGCGGCTTGTTAAACCTCTGATCAACGGTTCTATACCAAGCGGAGAAAAATAATTCCTCCATTTTGGAAACAACCGGAAACAAACTATGATTAGTGTCAAACTATGATTAGAAATAAAGATTAGTGTCATCAAATACAAGTCTCCAATTCTAGATGTGAAAAAAGAATTCCTTCAAAGTTTTCTAATAAAGTTCCAGCAAACGTGCTAAACTCCACTACTTAAGAATCACACACACACCCTAAGATAACAAAAATTTGAATTATAAAAGCAGAGGAAGATAAGGAATAAAAAATATACAAAAATAGCTGCTGGCAAAGGTAACACCTCATATCAGGAGAAACATGTCAGATTGAACAGACTGATTCTTCAAAGATGTTTTCATTTGATATAAAATTTGTTTCAGGAAAATGTAAATTTATAAAGGACTGTATGATAATGCAGAAATGTGTGTGCACATATGTAAAGTATGATACGTACACTTCTTTGTTTCTCTCTGCTCTAGTGGGACCCTGTCCAGCAAGGCTTGGTAGACAGCCTTGAAGATTGTGAAATAAAAGACAAATAAATGACTCTTTATAATTTCATGTTAACAAATTTGATTTGATCAATGGAACAAATAATGTCATTCTGGTCCAATTCTTTAGTTTCCTTGAGGGCATTTGGAGCACAGACTTGTTTGCCTCACTCTTCATTCTTTCCCCTTATAAACAGAATTACTATTCTTTTTCTGGTGTATTTTCATACATTCTACTTTCCAGCAGCTGTTCTTGCCCTGCTAGACCTTTGGATCGCTCGGCTGCGCGGAGTGAAGAAACATGCTGCATGGCAACACTTGTCTCTTTCTTTTTCTGCCCAAGCTCGCGCCCTGGAGAGAACACTCCAGAATCGCCATTTTGGTGTCGACAGGATACCATCCACACCTGCCACGCAAGTGAAACCAACAATTAAGAAACTCAACCTACGTTTGGGTTGCTGGAACGTCCGCACAATGCAACTGGCCTATCTGACAATTTGCGTGATATAAACGACGTTAGAAAGACAGCCATATTTAATAATGAACTGAAAAGACTTCAGGTGGATATAGCCGCACTTCAAGAGACACGTTGGGCAGGATCAGGCTTGCTGAACGAGGCGGACTACGTGTTCTATTGGCAAGGAAAGAGCAGCGACGATATCAGAGAACACGGTGTGGATTTGCTGTGCAAAAATCTCTAAAAGGTATGGTTGCACTCGGTCAGAATGCATCAGAGCGGATACTAACACTTCGCCTTAATACAACATCAGGACCAGTTACACTTATAAGTGTGTACGCTCCGACCTTGTGCTCGTCATCTGAAACCAAGGACAATTTTACAAAAAATTTGACAGAAGCATGGAAAGTATACCAGGACAAGATCACATTATTCTACTGGGGGATTTCAATGCTAGAATTGGTGCAGACCACAGTTCGTGGCCAACCTACATCGGTCGCTTTGGAGTTGGTAAAATTAAATGAAAACGGCCACGACTTCTAGAGTTTTGCACCTATTATAACCTGTGCGCCACAAATACTTTTTTCAAACACCAAGCCTCAGCATAAAGTATCTTGGAGACACCACGATCGAAACACTGGCACCAGCTAGACTTGACACTTGTCAGACACCAACGATCGAACACTGGCACCTGGACTGGACTTGATCTTGTCAGACACCAACGATCGAAACACTGGCACCAGCTAGACTGACACTTGTCAGACACCCATGATCGAAACATGGCACCAGCTAGACTTGATACTTGTCAGACACCAACGATCGAAACACTGGCACCAGCTAGACTTGATACTTGTCAGACACCAACGATCGAAACACTGGCACCAGCTGGACTTGAACTTGTCAGACACCCATGATCGAAACATTGGCACCAGCTGGACTTGATACTTGTCAGCACCAACGATCGAAACACTGGCACCAGCTGGACTTGATACTTGTCAGACACCAACGATCGAAACACTGGCACCAGCTAGACTTGACACTTGTCAGACACCCATGATCGAAACATTGGCACCAGCTGGACTTGATACTTGTCAGACACCAACGATCGAAACACTGGCACCAGCTAACTTGATACTTGTCAGACACCAACGATCGAAACACTGCACCAGCTGGACTTGATACTTGTCAGACACCCATGATCGAAACATTGGCACAGCTAGACTTGATACTTGTCAGACACCAACGATCGAAACATTGGCACCAGCTGGACTTGATCTTGTCAGACACCCACGATCGAAACACTGGCACCAGCTGGACTTGATACTTGTCAGACGCCCTTTCCTCCTCAAATCTGTAATTCACACACGGTCATACCACAGTGCAGACTGTGACTCGGATCATTCACTAGTCTGCTGCAAACTCAAGTTACTGCCCAGAGGTTCCACTATGCCAGGCAGCCAAAGAAGAGACCTCGCATAGACACTAGCAAGCTAACACATTCTGGACTGGTCGAGCAGTTCAACAAGACCTGCAAGGAGTCGCAAAGCGCTAATGAACACTACAACAGCGCTGTGGAAAAATGGAGCATCTCTGCAACGTCATCTACAACAACGCGGTTAGCATCTTTGGAAAACAGACATTTAAGTCTCACGATTGGTTTGAAGCCAACTCCCATGTTATGACACCCGTAATTGAAGCTAAACGCACAGCCTTCTTAGATCACAAGCGCGCACCAAATGCAAATACTCTGCAAGCTATTAAAATGACCAGAAACAAAGTCCAGCAATCAGCTCGACGCTGTGCTAATGAGTACTGGCTCCAGCTTAGCGACAGCATCCAGACTGCATCTCAAACTGGAAATCTAAAGTAATGTATGATGGCATAAAGAAAGCCCTTGGGCCAACAAATGCACTATTGCCCCACTAAAGTCATCCACTGGGGAGAAATAACAGACAGAGGCAAACAGATGGAAAGATGGGTGGAACATTATCTTCACTTTATTCAATAGAAAACACTGTTACATCAAACGCCCTCGACACCATACAATGTCTCCCACCTATGGAAGAGTTGGACATTGAACCAACCGTAGAGGAACTTAGCAAGGCCATAGATAGCTTGGCCACCGGCAAGGCTCCAGGACAAGATGGGATCCCTCCCGATCTGATTAAATCCTGCAAAAGTGCATTATTACATCCCCTGCTTGAAGTGCTACATCTATGCTGGAAAGAGAAACCATTCCTCATGATATGAGAGACTCCGTGATTGTAACTCTCTACAAAAAAAGGAGATAGAACGACTGCAACAACTACAGAGGCATCTCCTTACTCAGCATAGTCGGCAAGACCTTCGCCAGAGTCATCTTAGGAAGGCTACAAAAACTCGCAGAACGCGTATATCCTGAATCGCAATGCGGCTTCAGATCAGGAAGATCAACCGCAGACATGATTTTCTCCTTACGTCTACTTCAAGAAAAATCTAGAGAGCAGAAAAGCCTCTCTTCATCGCCTTTATCGACTTACAAAGGCATTTGACCTTGTCAGCAGAGAAGGTCTTTTCAAAATACTCTCCAAAATAGGCTGCCCACATACTCTATGTCGCTAGTCAAATCGTTTCATGAGGACATGAAGGGCACCATCCAATATGACGGCAGCACATCACAACCCTTCAGCATACACAGCGGTATCAATCAGGATGCGTTCTTGCTCCAACTCTATTTGGAATCTTCTTCGCTGTTCTGTTAAAACATGCATTCTCACATTCAAATGAAGGTGTCTTTCTGCATACTAGATCCGATGGCCGACTGTTCAACATCTCAAGACTAAAGGCAAGGTCTAAGGTCAGGCATATTTATATTAGAGATCTGTTATTTGCTGACGACACTGCACTTGTCACCCAAAGTCAGGAAGAACTCCAGAGCATGGTACATCGCTTTGCACATGCCTGCCGAGACTTCGGTCTAACAATAAGTTTGCAGAAAACTAACATACTCGGTCAGGACACCGAAGCAACACCTGAAATCTCTATCGACAACTATAACTTGACATCGTGCGGCAGTATAACTACCTGGATCCATCATCAGCGACAGACTATCTTTAGATACAGAAATTGACACTCGTATTGGTAAAGCCGCTACCACCTTTGCCCGTCTTTCTAAGCGTGTCTGGCAAAATAACAAATTGACAATTAAACAAAATCTGCAGTGTACAATGCCTGCATAATTAGTATCCTCCTGTATGGCAGCGAATCTTGGACAACCTATGTAAAGCAGGAGAGGAGGTTAAATGCATTCCATATGCGATGTCTACGCCGTATTCTTGGCGTCACCTGGAAGGATAAAGTGACAAACGTGGAGGTCCTGACTCGCACAGGCCTACCGAATATCTACACGCTACTCAAACAACGTAGGTTACGCTGGCTTGGCCATGTACACACGTATGAAAGATGGCCGCGTACCAAAAGTATACTCTACGGGCAACTGGCATATGGTAAAGAACTAGGGGGCCCCAAAACTTTGATTTGTAGATGTGTGTAAACGTGACATGAAGAATCTGAACATAAACCCTGCAGCATGGGAAGACATAGCTGCAGACCTCAATCTCTGGAAACACACTCTAAAGGTTACCTCAAGAAGAAGCAGACAGATTCATAGAGAAAGAGAATACGCGGCGAAAGAAAAGAAAGGAAAAGAATAACATTTCTAGGGGCGCTGAAAAATCCATAGTCAACTATGACTGACGGAGGCTACTACTACTACTTTCCACAATATAAGCTATGTTTCAAGCAAAAAAAAAATTATATCTTGTTAATGTCATTTACCAAATGAGAAAATTATGACCTGTGAGATGTGGCCACAGCCATTTATAGTTCTACTAAGGCCTGTGGGCTGAGAGGGAAGTTTGGAATCCCCTAAAGTTATTGACTTCTTCAGCTATGCGATTTCTAGACAGCTGACGTCATTCTACCCACACAACTGCCCCTGCTCACAAACCTTGGGTAGGAGCCGAAGGCATGCCTCACAGCAGCAGAGCTGGAAGCTGTCAGTGACCCACAGCTGATGGCTTGCACCAAGATCAGTGAACCAGAACCATACAGACCCTGCTCCACCTCTCCGTGGTGCCACCAGTAACAGACTTACCTGTCTAGTCTGGCTGAGTAAGGATCGAATGGGAAGACAACCCGGTACTCAAAATGGTGTTGCTGAAGTCAGATGTGTTGGGCGAAAAGGCAGAAAATCATAGTTACACTGCAAACCATAACACAACACAGACATGCCTACTTAATATCCTTTTAAGGGTGGATGACGAAGAGGTGTGCTCCTTTAGTCATTGGGCGACCGCAAGCAAGCAACAAACCTTTGGTGGTTCTTTAACCCTACTAGCCTTAAAATTATAGATGGCTGTGGATGTGGTATATAGCTTGACAATATAAACCAAAAAGAATAGTAATTCTGTTTATTAGGGGGAAGAATGGAGAGAGAGAGAGAGCAGTTATAAAACTGTTTATTGTCACCACGTTATATCCAAAAAATGTCATTGGAAACAGATGGTTATTATTTTGTCTTATTTGAATTATATATAAAAACACACATATTTTACTAATGAAACTAATAGAATCTTTACAGTTTCAACTTGTGAATATTACATAGGCATTTATTAAAACCTTAATTTGCATGCAAATTAGCACAGCTTTTGAACAAAGAGGTGCGAACTTAGTGTCCTTTACTATGACTTATCAAAAGTCTACAAATTATTCAATTACTGTAAAATCTATTTTTAGGGACACATTAGTTACTAAACCGACAAAGATCAAAGAAAGTTAATGCTTTTAGGAACCATATTATTTTAAATTATGAAACCATAACATAGAAAATTTAAGACCATGAGCAAAATTCATGGTAACCTGTAAGGTTTGAGAGCATGAGTTTTGAAACCCACTATAAGAGTGTCATGTGATGCATGGATACAGGGGACCCATTTACCTTTTGGTATTGTGAGTACTTGATGGGATCTTTCTCAAATATTTCATAAGTCTGTGATTCCAGGTTATCCATCAGTGGCTGTGAGAAAGACACACAGTTAGATGTCAAATTATTAATGTATAATATTTATTTTTTTCTAGATAAGTAAACAAGAACAAAACATAGAAGAATATATAGTACACACAAGGTATCTGAACAAGTATTACAGCAATTCAAGCAATGTTTCAAGCAAAAATAAATTAATCTTGTTAATGTCATTTACCAAATGAGAAAATTATGACCTGTGGGCAGAGAGGGAAGTTGTGGAATCATCTAAAGTTATTGACTTCTTCAGCGATTTCTAGACAGCTGACGTCATTCTACCCACAACTGCCCTTGCTCACAAACCTTGGGTAGGAGCCAAAGGCATGCCTCACAGCAGAGGGCTTGCACCAAGATCAGTGAACCAGAACCATACAGACCCTGCTCCACCTCTCTGTGGTGCCTCCAGTAACAGACTTACCTGTCTAGTCTGGCTGAGTAAGGATCAGAATGGGAAGACAACCCGGTACTCAAAATGGTGTTGCTGAAGTCAGATGTGTTGGGCGAAAAGGCAGAAAATCATAGTTACACTGCAAACCATAACACAACACAGACATGCCTACTTAATGTCCTTTTAAGGGTGGATGACAAAGAGGTCTACTCCTCGTCATTGGGCGATCGCAAGCAAGCAACAAACCTTGGGTGGTTCTTTTAACCCTACCAGCCTTAAAATTATAGATGACTGTGGATGTGGTACATAGCTTGACAATATAAACCAAAAAGAATAGTAATTCTGTCTATGATTTCACGAAACAAGCTAGGTTTCAAACAATAGTTATATACATATACACACTGTACAAACGACAGTCCTAATCGGTTATGATTACCTTTATGTTCATATTATTGTATGTACCATTATCAGTCACTGCTATATAAGAAATATTGGACATATTAAACCATCCATAGCGACAGTTATAATATCAAAAACTAAGGCAAAGTAATGATAAATATAAGTGAGTTGTCAAAACAAAAACATTTATCTTTGTTGTTAATGAAATGCCATGAGTTGATAAGGGCAGGTTCCCCTTGGATTCATTGAGTGTGGTGGGTCGTAATGGATTTCCAGACATTCACAGCTTTTAGTGGAGAATTTTAGAGTTTGTCTAGTCCCAGGCTCTGATGGGAACTGCCTGTCCTGCCAAGAAGTACTGCAATATTAGGTCTTCTACATCAGGAAGAGCCAAGACTACAAGGAACACAGCGACCCTAGCTTTGGTTAGCCAGCCTGTTTTAATGCAGGGTGTCATGATGTGAGCAAGTAGAACTGGATGACCCACCAACCTCTGCAGCTGCAAACATAGATCGCAGGTGCTTAAGCGCCCCCCCCCCCCCCCCATTATCTGTATTTAAAAAAAATGTCACTTAGCATTAGCAGAGATTGGAAGTCTTTCTTAACTGTAATATTTGAGGTGAAAGGAACAATACTCTTACTGTAATTATCTTACTAAACTTTACAAGTGCCCACTGAGGAGAACACCACTGTTTGTAAGAACAGTGTTGGGTCACAACAAGATTGTACCCAGCACAACCTATGTTAGATTTTTTATTTTCACATTTCAAATTAAGTCATTGACTTAAAATGCACAAAACTAACAGCCTACCTGTAGAGGAGATTGAAGGAAATCCTCATAGCCTTTAGCAAACTGAGAAACTGTATCATGTGGGTCTTGTGTCTGCCATAGATGGTCAATGTACTGCTGGTAAGATCTGATTGTCTTCTCAGGGTGGCGATCTTGGCCGGTGATTATTACCTGTGCCTCAAGCTAATAAAAATAAATATTGAGGTCTCAGAAATAATGGATTGAAGACAAAAAAGAATGCGCGTGTATTGTTTATTAATGTTTTTTATTTGTTGCACTCTTGTGGAGTTGAAAGACTAATAATGTAAAGATTCCATGATCAATTCCTTTCGCAAACACATGTCCTTCCAGCACTTTATTCTCGCCTGAACATAAATGAGGAATTTATCTACTTGTTAACATTACCCCACCATCAAAAACTGTCAATGTTTTCTTTGATAGCAGCACATGTCATGAATATAAAACCCTGCAAATTAATTATCTAAAGTATGTGCTCCTAGATGGCACTCACCAAGGTACATCAGAACAACATGACTTCCAGTTACTGGGGGATTTTACAACCTAGGCATAAACATCTAAAGTGCAAGGTATGAAAAATTGTGTTCAGCTCCCTATGGAGCATAGGTCTTCAACAACACTGTCGAAGCCGCTTTGTTTCTTCCTATTCTTTTAAGATCCCCCACGTCTTCCCCATCCTCTTTACCTCTGCTTCCACCTGTCTTCAGCAAGAATATTTTGGTAGTTATTTTTAATGCCATTAAAGATTTTCCTTCTTACCTTACATTTTTCCCGTTAGTTTTTGGACTGATTCTATATGGAAAATATCAATGTTTATTTTTAAACATTTTTAATTTAGTTTATATGAATAATGTTATGATTCCTGGTCAATAAATTTCTCATTTGATTTGTTAGATGTCTATGAATTGCAAGACAACATTAATCATGAACAGAAATAGATGTTCTATGGTCTAATGTTGATCACAGTTTAGATAAGGACTTAACAATCAACTGACTCAATCCAGAGAATGCAAGAGCTTTAAAAAGTAAAATATAAATAGAGAGGTTGATTGAAGAAATCAAATACAGAATGTCTAACAGCAAGCAAGAGGAATCATCTTATTGCACTGTAACCTTGTTCATTTGTAGAAGGGACTAAGAACCGCTGTTATTGTTCAGGGTAGAAATCAGTATTTTTTCTGCACACACTGAAGTCATGCACAGCTTAAGTATGAAGACCTTCTGAAAACACTGGTCATGTCTACTGGAAATAATTAAATAATGGTCTTCATCTTCTTCTTAGTGTTCACCTGTTGGGCATGGGAAGCTAAAGAGGGAGGGAGATTACCACAAGAGAACCATCCGCTCAGTTATGATGAAGCCAATCATTCCATCCTCAAAGGTCAGTACCATGAAAAATGGAAACGAGAACACCCAAAGCATAATGAGAGGGACGTATACCATCAACTTTCATAGAGAGAGAGAGAGAAGGAGAGAGAGAGAGAGAGAGAGAGAAGAGAGAGAGAGAGAGAGAGAGAGAGAGAGATTTATATATATATTTATATATATATATATAGTATTGTACTTTACCTCTGTGTATCATACAAATATTTTTGTTCTAATTATTATATGAAAAACAAACAGACCTTGAATAATCTCCTGATGATATTCTGGTGGGGTTTGGACAAACTGGGTAACCTTTCTTGTTGGTCAGAAATAATGAAGTTGAGACCATCACAGCCTTGACTGGTTCACCCAACCATCTGTCAATCACTTGAGGGTGGTAGGTCAGCTGTCAACTCCAAGGCTACACTCAGTCTTTTGTTGCAGTCACAAAGACAGCGAAACTGGTTCCACCTGAAGGAAGTAAGGAGATTAGAAAGAAATATAAATCATGCTATAACAGTGTAAGAATATCTTGTCTTCTTCCCTTCCTGATTTGCCCTTCTTCTTCTACGATCATGGCTCATTCAGACTAGGACTCCAGACTCTCTTATGAAGGCAGCTGTCTGTTTAAGTGATTCGGTTACCCTGTATAGTTTCTCTTCCAGGGAGGTGGATGTGGGCCACATTGTCCTCCTCAGGACTGTGTACTGGGGCAATCCTGTAGAACATGTTTAGTTGTCATGTTATCCAGGGTACAGTAGCATTGGCTGGTAGTTCCTATTTTGAGTTTGGTGAACACGTGACTTCTCATTCTGTTGTGGCCAGTGCGTAGCGAAGTAAGATTCCCTCCTTGATAGTTGGTGGTATCCGTCCCTCTAGTTATACTTTGGGCGTTCTTGTTTCCATTTTTCATGATACTGACTTTTGATGATGAATTTGGCTTCATCGTAGCTAACCAGATGGTTCTCTTGTGGTAATCTCCTCCCTCCTTTGCTAGTTTGTCTGCGCGTTTGTTTCTGGGTATATTACAGTGTGTACATCCACTGGATGACCACTCTCTAGAAGTTATTGCACAGTTGGTCTAGGGTTTAGGTTGTTCTCAAGTCATCTAGCTCACTTTTCCTGGGGTTTTTTAGAGCTGACAGGACTGACAGTGCATTGGTCAGTATATCCATTATCTTGTGCATGTTATTTTTGTGTTGGATAGCCAGTTTTGCAGCGTCCTCGAGGACTTCAGTTTCTGCTTTATAGAATTTCCCAGTAGCTATTGACTTGGTGATCTTTTCCTGGTTATTCAGCCTCAAGAACACACCTCTTCCATTTCTTGTGGTGTTTGTAGCAGAGACATCTGTGTATATGTGAGACCAGGAGTCATGTGGGTAGTTGTTTATGTGTTTTTCTGCTATGTGCTTTCTCTCTGTGTGCCTTTTTTCATGATTCCTATTTATGTCTTTCCTTAAGTTCTGGTATTTTATGTTTCCAATGGGGAGTCATACCAGATGGGCTTATGGGTTTCGGCATTGTTTGGGAAAGTACTGGATCACTAGTTGTCAGTTCTTTGGAGATTGCAGTGAAATTGCTTCTCTTTAGCCTTCCTTTTCTGAAACCGGTTATTCTTTTGTGCATGGGGTGGTTAGGGAGCCTTTTGTATTTCTCCACTTGTTGCAATACTTTAGTTTTCTACCTGTCTTCTAAAGGTTGTAAAGTTGTTACTGTTTCTAGAGTCTCGATAGGTATAGATTTCATAGCACCAGTGATGATATGGGCAGCCTTTTTTTGTGATCTGTTAATTTTGCTAAGCTGTGATTTGGAAGCTGCAGCCCAGGCTGTGACTCCATACTCTAGGACTGGTCTTACTCTCCCTATGTATAGTCAGTTCAAGATATTGCTGTCTGCTCCCCAGTTTGTGTCCTGCTAATTTCTTCATAATATCTGATCGTTTTCTGGTTCTTTTGTTATATTTGCTCTTCTGTGTCAAGGGGAGATATAATTCACAGTCTTTTGCTTTTCTGTTGATGTTTTCTGTGCAAGAAAATATGTTATAGAAAAAAATATCACCCTTTAATTTCTTACTCCTCATTTATTGAGAGATTATTTTGCAGGCTGTGTCAATTTTCAGCAAAACGCCATGCGTCTTTTAGCCAAGCACAAACATTTTCAAACGTTTTGACATACGAGGCCCAACCACATCAAAGCTGTCATTTTACTTTGTTTGAATATCTTGGTTCATTGCTAACAAATGACAGAAAGTCTACCAAGGAGATTAAAAGAAAGGCTAAACACAACTATGAATAAAATAAACAGATGCACCACATATGGCAAGGAAGTGATACAGCAGAAAGTTATTGTTTTAAGAGCCTGTATTTTTCCAATAGTAGTATATATGGATCCCGTGTGTTACCGGGGACTCGTTATGAGGGAGGTAAAAAATAGTGATACTGTGACCTTCCAGGCATGTCGTAAGAGGCGACTAAGGAGGTTGATCGATGGCTTGACAAGCTGTCATTGTAAAAAGTATTGTTATGGAAACAGCGTCATAGATTTTAGAGCAGTGATCTCTGCAATATGTGTCATTTTGGCACGCAAGGTTTTCTGTTTTTGAGATTGTGGTTCTGCCCTGTCTTCAGCTCGAAAGGACAATAGATAGATAGATATATGGAGTTCATTTGTGCTGTAATAGAGACCCAAATAAAAAAAAAAATAATAGTACCATCCGTCCGTCCATCCATTCATCTATCTTGTGTTCGCATGAAGTATTGTCTATATCTGCAATGTTGTTTCCTGTTTAGATTTTACTGTCTTTTGTAATTCTTGTAGTGGCCCATATAGTTTTGTCTGTAGTGTTGTATCTACGGGCCAACAAATTTTCCTCAGTCTACTATATTCAGTGCAGTCTTGAAGTATGTGTTCAGCAGTCTGGGGCACCCTTCCACATGTACACGTAGTTGAGGTGCCGATCTTGAATTTTGTATACGTGTGACTGTGGAGTTGATTGTGTCCTATTCTGAGGCGTATAATGATAACTTGTTCATATCTATTCATATTATGAAATGCATCCTGATTTGGGGCTTGTGGTCCTCTGATTATCTGTTTCTTATGAAGGTATGAAATCGGTACATCTGGTTGTGTTCCTGTTGAACATTCCTTTGCTAACTGATCTGCTTTCTCACTTCCTGGTATTCCACAGTGAGATGGCATCCACTGCAGGGCAACTCAGAGTTCAGTCAAGAAGGTCTGCAGATGTGGCAATTTTCTGGATTGTAGTGCCTGGAGTACTGATCTTGCATCTGTCAAAAAACACTACAGGCAGTGAGCTAATAATACTGTTCTGCTGTTTTTCTATTGCCAACTTTATTACTTGGATTTCTGCATCATAATTGTGACAATATTTCCCTGTTGCTATTTTATTCATATCCCTAATGTTATTTGGGCACTCTATATATGCACCTGCTCCCCCATTCTTTACTGCATTCTGTGCTGATCTGTGTACACACGAATCCATAGGTCTTGTGGGTATTCTTCATTCAAAAAACAGAGTTATTGTTTTACGCTGTAGATTATTCTGTTCCTCTTTGTCAAGTATTCCTTTCACTTTTGTCCGTATTTGTATTGATAATCCTGATTCCTCTGTCCAGGAAGTCTGTTCTGGTATGGGCAGTAGGGAGTTCAACTCTTGGCATGTCTGGCGTTTGTCTACAAATACGCTTGCTTGGTGGATAAAACTGCTTCTCTTACGCCGTCCCAATGCAAGATTTTAGAATCGGTTCTTTATTGGATGTCTCTGCATGCATGAAAATTTGTCTGCCTGTATCAGCACCTTTGTGTCCCTCCGTTCTCTCAGTGCTGGTATACTCCACAATTTCTTCATCTCCAATATTAGTGTTGATTTCATTGCTCCTGTGTTGCTCTTGCAGTGTGGTGTTTGATGCTGAGCACCATATTTATGATCCATATTCTAAATGTGGGCATATACTCTGTTGGTAAACTTTACTGAGTATTTTTCAATCGCACCCCACGTGGTTCCACACAGCTTTCTTAGAATAGTATACTTCCTCCTTGCTTTTTGGGTTGTCTTATTTATCTGCTGTTTCCAAAATAGTTTGTTATCAAATGTAACTCCGAGATATGTAGCTTGTATGTCTTCTTTCACAGGCTCATTGTTTGTATAGATGGCTCCTGCTTTTTGTTTTTTGGGAGAGAGTGAAAAGTGTAGTACTGCATTTGTCTCTATTGATGCTGATACACCATCTATTTGTCCATGAATTCAGTACATTCATAGCTCTTTGCAGCAATTTGGAGGCCACTGTTGCATACTCGTCTGTGCACCACATTAACAAGTCATCTGCATACATTGCAACTTTGATACCATGTGGTAGTTCAGTAACTAGGTCATTGATGTAGATCAGGAAAAAGTGTTGGAGATAGTACCCCTCCCTGTGGGATGCCCTGGCGCAGTAAGACCTTCTTACTCTTAAGACCATCCAGTTGCACTCTGGCTCTCCTGTTATGCAGGTATGCTTTGACCCATTTGTACATCATCCTGCCATTTACTCCAAAATTTCTCAGTTTCTTCAAAAGCCCTTCTTACCATACCTTATCAAATGCTTTCTTTAGGTCTATCCATGCTGCTACTACCAGTTTCTTTTCTTGAAATGTATCCTCAATTTCCTGGGAAAGATAGGTTGCCTGATCTTCAGTAGAGTAACACTGTCTAAAGCCAGCTTGCTGTGGGACAAAGAGGTTTTCACTTTCCAGGTACCACTGCAGTTTGAAATTGATTATACTTTCCATTGTTTACATGAACAACTTGTAAGGCTGAACCATCTTTTCCTGGCTTTAGTAATGGTATCATAATTGCTTCCCTCCCTGCCTGTGGCACTCTACCTGTGGTCCAGCAAAATGTTGTAGATCTGCAGTAGTTTTACTTTAGCTGCAGTTCTCAAGTTCTTAGTCATTTCATTGGACACTCCCAGCACTGTCTGGTGACTTTTTCATTTTTAATTTGGATATTGCCAGCTCTAGCTCTCTTTGTGTAATGGGTATTTCCATGATTTCATGAGTAGTCTCTTCTTGTCTTGCATTTTGTTGTTTTAAACGGGTTTCTTGTCATTTCTGTAGGCTAATTTCAACATTAATGTCCTTTGCAAAGGAGTCTGCAAGTGATTTGCAGCATGCTTACCTGTTAGGATGTTTCCATCCTTCTTCAGTGTAATTTTGGTGTTCCTTTCGTGTCCTTTACATTTAGCTGTTTTACAAGCTTCCACACTTTTCTTGTGTCTCGTTCAAGATTCAAAGACTCTGTTTTCTCTTTCCAGCTTCTTCGTCTGGCTTGTAGTTTAACCCAATGAAATTTTGCTTTAGCATGCTGAATATGTATCACCATTCAACTCCCATCATTAGTAATGTGCCAATGGTATGTACAACCTGAAACACAATCACCATAATTTCTATGTGCAACATAGAGCAATGGATAATCTTTATTTTATTTCACTCCCTTCCCCTCTTCTCCTACCATATCATTAGGCACTTCCAAGGCACCAAAGTTGATAGAAAAAAAATTAGAGATCACAAGAGAACAAGTGAATGTTATATGAATAATACAAGTTTACCAAATCCAGGTATCGTCAGCTGTATTATCCTCCATCTCATATCAATACCTTCAATGACATCCTCACATTGGTCAGCATTGCTGATTAGAGACACCTGGATCCAGTATTGCTGTAAAAATGAACTCAATCAGATTATAAATGACTAAAGCAATCTCTTGATATAATTTATTTAAAAAAAAAAAAAAACTATCCTAGTGTAATGTGACTCAATTATTAAACAAGATAATATTTTTCCTCCTCAGCTTGAATATCTAAATATCCAGACATTTTATTTTCAGGCTTGTTGACCAGATAAGCTAGATCTTCATTGGTAGCTCCTCTATTTCTTCATTCATTAACTCAAACACTGAGCTTTAAAAAAAATAACTAAAATAAATCATTACAAAAAAAGGATTGAAAGATATTGTATATACAAGCAGGACAAACAATCAGCAGTACATTTATTTAGTTAAAACAGATTCTATTTGGCTTGTAGCGGGAAGAGGTTTTTATGAGCGTGATGTTTGATTGTTTGATTGACTTCTGAGCGATTCTTTGCGGATCTTTAAACAGATGAGCGTGATGTTTGATTGTTTGATTGACTTCTGAGCGATTCTTTGCGGATCTTTGAACAGATCGCCAGCTGGTGTTGTTTATTCGATCAGCTGTTAGCTTGAGATCATATTAGTGTGACCTCTCTGGAATGCTATGGCTGTGTTCCTGCCCCCCAGCGTTAGGCTCGCGTTTGTAATCAGGTCACATACACATCCCCGGACTATTTGATTCTTATTAGCTTGACCCTTGCTCGGTCTGGTAGTACTTCTGGTTCATTAAGATGACCGTTGCGTTGTGTTCCGCGACAACTTTACTGGTGGTCTGGTTCGTGACACTTAGGCTAGATAATGAAACTGTATAACACAGAACAACACCTTTTGTTGGTAAATTAGCTGGCTTTTATTCATGCCACTTCAGACTCTCGATACATATGTAATGTCAGGACCACACTTGCATCACACTCTAGGCACTAAATTACATTGAGACGCTCCCATCGAGCGCCTCCAATACGCTAATTACTATCTATTGGTCTATTCTGTCGTCTGCCTGTTGATCATGATAGGTCTTGACCATTCTACTCACAACTATGCTATATCACTGCTAACTCTATTAGTTGGTGTTAGCCTCTCTATGGCCCGACTGGCTGCTAAGAAGCGTGTGTGCCCTATGAATAACTTCTCTCAATCTGACTAATCAATGACTAACCATTCCTGACTAACAATTCCTGACTCTCTAGCATTTCCTGACCAACAATTCATCCTCACTGACCTATGTTGTGTGTCTACCCTTAAATTCGGCTTCTCCATCCAATCAGCATCTTCCTGCCCACGTACGTCTGACCACCCACTCACTTATGGACATGGCCTTCATGTTTTTGCATGTTAATTTCGACCTCTTTATTACACCCCGCGTCTGTCTGTCTGTCTAGTTCCCTTGACCTTGTTCTACTTTTGGACCTGGCCTCTGTTTATTTAATTCTCTCCTTTTCCACCTACGCATCTCTTTGTTCGTTCACTTCTTAAAGATGGCCTTGATACTCCGCACGTGTTTCTCCTGACCCATCCTCTCTATTGTGTCGTCTTCTTTATGTGTTTTTCCTTGACCTATCTTTACACATTTTGTCTCGCCTATTCGCCCCCTCACTTCCGGATCGTTCTTTCTGACCTGCTCTCTATTTTCTCCTTCACTCTCTCTTTCTATCCTTTTCTTCCTCCTCGTCTACATAGCCTCCACTATTCTTTAGTAATTGCAACTTCTAATGACTAACCCTACTCCATCAACTCCTATTTTACATGTTATGCCAGTCACGTCAATTATTGTCGTCAGCACTCTCCAGAGGATTTGATAAGGCCTCTACAGAACCCCTGGGGATTGCTCTCCCCCTCTGTCACTCTGACTGTCTTTTACTTACCCTTCCCCCTATCTATAGTGCATTATTTACATACATTGACCTTTTGCAATGTTTCTGTATCTGCTTGTACGATACTTTTCTAGTGTAGTTTGTCCTACCTGGACTGGCTCGCTCTGGCCCTACACTTTCTTAACTCCTGGCGTCTCTTCTATTTCTCCTACCATTGCCCTCAGCAATGTCTCAATATTGACATTCTGCAATTCACGTTATTGCTAGTTGCACATAACGCCTATGTAGTGCGTTCATGGATTGATAATCCCACCTCTACATTTTCTGTGTCTTCTTCCATAAGACACTGATGTCTCTTCTCTTCTATTCTCATTTACTTCAATACAATTCTCTACTATTTACATTTAATTATATACAACATTTTTGGTCATTTCTCCTCCTTTCTTGTGTCTCTAGTAGCCTATCCATTTCGGGTTTATTCTCAGCTACCTTTTTTTTTTCAACCACCCGTCTGGGTGTTAATTTCTTCCTGTACCGCCTATACGCTTCACTTTTCTCTTACTATCATCTTAGGTCAACTGTCCATTTTGGATTACTCAGTTACCTCTTATTTTAACCCATCCGGGTTTTCAGTTTTCTCTTCTTCTCATCTCTATTTCTTCTATTCAATTGAGTCTTCCCCTTTCAGGTTTTTTTTTCCTCTTATTATTTGGTTTTACCCTTTTCGGGTTCTCTCTTCTCTCTTATTATTTCATGTACCCATTTCGGGTTTCCTCCTCGCAATATTTTGTTTGACCCATTTCGGGTTCTCTCTTCTTCTATCTTATTATTTCATGTACCCATTTCGGGTTTCCTCCTCGCACTATTTTGTTTGACCCATTTCGGGTTCTCTCCTCTCTACTTGAGTCTTATTTATTTAGTCTTACCCCTTTCGGGTTCTCTCCCCTTTCTACTAGTTGTATCTATGATACCTTTGAAAACTTCTATTTTCTTCTCTACTCCTATAATTACCATGTTGACTATACCTATCATTCCTTTGATCCCTTTTCCTTTCTTTTCTAAAGTCATAAACACCAGGTTGTACCTCGTATCTATCCTTTTTCTCAGCCTTTATCTTCTGTTGGTGATCTATGTATCTCTGTAACTCACCCCTCTCTTTCGCATATGATGCATCACTCAATATTCTTTCCTCTTGCTTTCTTTGCATTCTAGCAAATTCATCTTTCGCCTCCTGTGACACATTTTTCTCTACTAATCTTGTTATGTCGGCTGGGGTTAATACCCAAGAACCATCCTTTGTTTCTGTATTTTCTGTGTCTTCTGTTTTCTGTTCTCTCTTTTTGCCCATTGTGGCTATTGCTTCTAACCTATGTGTTCTATCTAATCTATGCCTTGCACTTGGCAACAAATCTTTGTCTATGCTATTACTGTCTTCATCTTCACTACTTACTATTTTCTTCATTGTGGCTATTGCTTCTAATCTATGCCTTGCACTCAATATTTTCCTCTTACTATTTGGCGTTTGCTTTTGAATTACTTCTTTTTCTTTATTATTCACTGTTAATACTCTTTCATTACTGATGTCTACCTGTATTCCTCTATCTTTTATGTTTGTTTGTTTGTCCGTCACTGTTCCCCTATTTCTTGTTCCCTTTTCAACCATCTGTGTAGCACTATCTGTGCGCTCCGTTATTTCCGTTTGTGTGTACTTTTCTTCTTTCACCATTTCCTGATATCTGTCATTGTCACTGCCTACCCCAGTATCCACGTAACTTTTTTCTACTCTTAACCTCTAACCCCGTCTGGTTGTCTCTCTCTTGCCTCCTAATATTCTTATTTATTTGAATTCCATACAACCTACCGTTTGGTTTGTCATGGGGTGTATATTTTCTTTCTCTCCTTTTAGTTATCCATATGGTTTAAATACCTCAACCTTTACTATATAATTTGTCATTCTATGGTCATGATTTAAAATATTATTTACTATAGTGCTATTTTTATACAATATTATTGCTCTATTTCTGTTGTCTGCTCTCTTAATAAATGTATAATACATTATTTCTCCAAATTTTTCAAAATATTTTCTAACTTGTCCATCTGTACTGCCTTCCTTTAATCTGACTACTATTTTGCAACTACACGTTTTCTTGTGCTGTAACTGACATTGTCTAGCTATGTGTCCTACTCTATTACAGTTATAGCATCTTCTATTTTCTTGTACCCAATTTACTTTGTGAGTGCTAGCGACTCTCCTGTATCTCTGTCTTGTATGATCAATCTCCATTGGATATTCCTGTCTCGTCTGCACCTCTTCTCTTTTCTCCTGTCTTTCTCCTTCAAATTTTTGTCTAGTATTTTCTTCTTCTATTGCCACATTCCTCACTTGTGCCAGTGTTGCTAAATTTTTCCTTGCTAGTTGCATTTTCACTTGTTCTACTAACTCCAATACTTTATCGCCACATTCTTGCACTGATTGTTTCAGCTGGTGTGTCGACTTAAGATTCCTTATAACTTGCTGTGACTGCTGTGGATCTTTATATCTTGCATATCTTTGTGTTAGATACAACTTAAACTCTTCCCAAGTTTCATCTTTCATCTCATTTATTCTTCTTCTTATGTTGCTAGCCACTCTACCTTGACTAGTTAACAGCGCTAATTCTTTCAACTCTGTTTGACTTATTTTATTACTGCTCTGCCATTTTTCAATGTCATTTATCCATGTTTCAATTTGCTCTTCTTTTCCAGTAAATGTTGGTATTCGCTTTACTACTTCTTGTGTCTGTATTCCTTCTAACCTTTGTACTGCTTCAGCCAACTTATTGATCGTTTGTGATACATAGTCTTCTTTACTTACTTCCATTTTTGTATTTTAATCTCTGTTCTACTTAATCACTATATTGATTTTTACTATTTGGTCAGTCTATTAATTTTCTTGTCTCCCTTGGAGTCTTTTATTATCTTATCTCAAAATTATTCCCCCATTGACTGTGTACACTTTCAAAGTGTCATTAATACTTTCGTTCTTCAATACACTTATTTATTTTATATTATATATTACACGTGTCCTTGATCAGAGTCCCTAGCTCACTCTACCTCCCTTCCTTTACAACCAACCCCCAATCCTACTCTATTAGGAGGCCTCAATTGCCTTTGCTAAAAAATTTTTATCAAGGACACGTCTAATATTTACAATGTTTGCCTTGTTTCCGTTCACATATAATTTTAATACCAACAATTCATTTACTTAAATTTCATATAAAATTACTTTTTCCTAACTATCCTGTGGAGAAAAACATTTTATCTTGTGATATTCCACTCTCTAAATAATCCTAATTTAATTACTTCACAACTTAATTAACAACTAAATTGTTCCACACAGTTCCTTGAAAAATGAAATGTTCTCCTGGAATTCTTAATTATTCACTTGATATTAACTGTTTCTAAAATGTCTTTAAATGTTCTACTTCCTTGAATCTGAATAAAAATGACACATTTGTTTCACAGTTCTTATTCACATTGAATGAATGTCTCACCTTTATTTTAGGTTTCCCTGGTTGAGTTGCTTTGTTGATTCTCGTCGACCGGCTTGTTTCTCTCCTGTTGATGGTCTTTGCGTTGCCTGGTCTGGTACTCGTGGCGTTCGTTGTTACAATTCTGGACTGCTACTGTTCATTGCGTCAGAATTGATTATCGCCTGCGTGATCTTGTGTAGACATCCCCACTTTGGTTAACAACGACTAAGCTTCGTTTGAGTCGTTTGCGCGGGCTTGCTTCTTTTGATAGTTTTGTTGATTTCTCCTGTCTGTTGATTTGATTTCACTGGTCGTGTGAGTCGATTTGATTTCACTGCTCCTTCCGTTCTGACTGGTTTACAATACTTGTTTTTGTTATCTGCACTTTCTACTGTTGTTTGTTGTCTATTACTGTCTTGTACTTTTACAGTTTCTTGGCTTTATCTAGCTTCTAGCGCCTGGTCACGCTCCAATGTAGCGGGGAGAGGTTTTTATGAGCGTGATATTTGATTGTTTGATTGTCTTCTGAGCGATTCTTTGCGGATCTTTAAACAGATCGTCCGTTGGTTGTTGTTTATTCGATCAGCTGTTGTCTGTGGCGTCTACTCATCAGCTGTTAGCTTGAGATCATGTTAGTGTGACCTCTCTGGAATGCGATGGCTGTGTTCCTGCCCCCCGGCGTTAGGCTCATGTTTGTAATCAGGTACATACACATCCCCGGACTATTTGATTCTTATTAGCTTGACCCTTGCTCGGTCTGGTAGTACTTCTGGTTCATTAAGATGACCGTTGCGTTGTGTTCCGCGACAACTTTACTGGTGGTCTGGTTCGTGACACTTAGGCTAGATAATGAAACTGTATAACACAGAACAACACCTTTTGTTGGTAAATTAGCTGGCTTTTATTCATGCCACTTCAGACTCTCGATACATATGTAATGTCAGGACCACACTTGCATCACACTCTAGGCACTAAATTACATTGAGACGCTCCCATCGAGCGCCTCCAATACGCTAATTACTATCTATTGGTCTATTCTGTCGTCTGCCTGTTGATCATGATAGGTCTTGACCATTCTACTCACAACTACGCTATATCACTGCTAACTCTATTAGTTGGTGTTAGCCTCTCTATGGCCCGACTGGCTCCTAAGAAGCGTGTTTGCCTTATGAATAACTTCTCTCAATCTGACTAATAATTCTCAATTGCCTGACTAACCATTCCTGACTCTAGCATTTCCTGACCAACAATTCATCCTCACTGACCTATGTTGTGTGTCTACCCTTAAATTCGGCTTCTCCATCCAATCAGCATCTTCCTGCCCACGTACGTCTGACCACCCACTCACTTATGGACATGGCCTTCATGTTTTTGCATGTTAATTTCGACCTCTTTATTACACCCCCGCGTCTGTCTGTCTGTCTAGTTCCCTTGACCTTGTTCTACTTTTGGACCTGGCCTCTGTTTATTTAATTCTCTCCTTTTCCACCTACGCATCTCTTTGTTCGTTCACTTCTTAAAGATGGCCTTGATACTCCGCACGTGTTTCTCCTGACCCATCCTCTCTATTGCGTCGTCTTCTTTATGTGTTTTTCCTTGACCTATCTTTACACATTTTGTCTCGCCTATTCGCCCCCTCACTTCCGGATCGTTCTTTCTGACCTGCTCTCTATTTTCTCCTTCACTCTCTCTTTCTATCCTTTTCTTCCTCCTCGTCTACACAAAGACAAGAGGTAGGGTTCGATCCCAACCGACGGCTTCAGGGTTCACCCAGCCGTAAATGGGTACCGGATTTTTTTATGGGAAAATAAAGCGGCACGGGCGTAATACCGACCACATTACCCCAAAAATCATGTGCCGAAGGTCTGTAAAATTTATGGTCACTAACACCATATTCCCTATACGCCACTTGGCATGACGGGGCTCTTTACTTTTTTTGTTTATTATAATATAACGTTATATTCAAGTCTATGTATGACAACAAATGTCCGGTGGATAGACGAATATAAATACATTAAAACAAGAGCTTGACATCAATGTTGTAAGGAATAGCACACAAATCTGTATCTGTCTACGTTAAGTGAGGACTTCCAAAAACAGGGAAGTTTTTGTTGCCATCAACAGCGTCATAGCTGGACAAGCTGTATGGAATGTCACCAACCTTGAGCTGACCAATGAAGGTTTTGTTGCCATCAACAGCGTCATAGTTGGACAAGCTGTATGGAATGTTACCAACCTTGAGCTGACCAATGAAGGTTTTGTTGCCATCAACAGCGTCATAGCTGGACAAGCTGTATGGAATGTCACCAACCTTGAGCTGACCAATGAAGGTTTTGTTGTCATCAACAGCGTCATAGTTCGACAAGCTGTATGGAATGTCACCAACCTTGAGCTGACCAATGAAGGTTTTGTTGTTTACAACAGTGTCATAGCTGGACAAGCTGTATGGAATGTCACCAACCTTGAGCTGACCAATGAAGGTTTGTTGTTTACAACAGTGTCATAGCTGGACAAGCTGTATGGAATGTCTCCAACCTTGAGCTGACCAATGAAGGTTTTGTTGTCATCAACAGCGACATAGCTGGACAAGCTGTATGGAATGTCACCAACCTTGAGCTGACCAATGAAGGTTTTGTTGCCATCAACAGCGTCATAGCTGGACAAGCTGTATGGAATGTCACCAACCTTGAGCTGACCAATGAAGGTTTTGTTGCCATCAACAGCGTCATAGCTGGACAAGCTGTATGGAATGTCACCAACCTTGAGCTGACCAATGAAGGTTTTGTTGCCATCAACAGCGTCATAGCTGGACAAGCTGTATGGAATGTCACCAACCTTGAGCTGACCAATGAAGGTTTTGTTGCCATCAACAGCGTCATAGCTGGACAAGCTGTATGGAATGTCACAAACCTTGAGCTGACCAATGAAGGTTTTGTTGCCATCAACAGCGTCATAGCTGGACAAGCTGTATGGAATGTCACCAACCTTGAGCTGACCAATGAAGGTTTTGTTGCCATCAACAGTGTCATAGCTGGACAAGCTGTATGGAATGTCACCAACCTTGAGCTGACCAATGAAGGTTTTGTTGCCATCAACAGCGTCATAGCTGGACAAGCTGTATGGAATGTCACCAACCTTGAGCTGACCAATGAAGGTTTTGTTGTCATCAACAACGTCATAGCTGGACAAGCTGTATGGAATGTCTCCAACCTTGAGCTGACCAATGAAGGTTTTGTTGCCACCAACAGCGTCATAGCTGGACAAGCTGTATGGAATGTCACAAACCTTGAGCTGACCAATGATGGTTTTGTTGCCATCAACAGCGTCATAGCTGGACAAGCTGTATGGAATGTCATCAACCTTGAGCTGACCAATGAAGGTTTTGTTGTCATCAACAGTTTCATAGTTCGACAAGCTGTATGGAATGTCTCCAACCTTGAGCTGACCAATGAAGGTTTTGTTGTCATCAACAGCGTCATAGCTGGACAAGCTGTATGGAATGTCACCAACCTTGAGCTGACCAATGAAGGTTTTGTTGCCATCAACAGCGTCATAGATGGACAAGCTGTATGGAATGTCACCAACCTTGAGCTGACCAATGAAGGTTTTGTTGTCATCAACAGCGTCATAGTTCGACAAGCTGTATGGAATGTCACCAACCTTGAGCTGACCAATGAAGGTTTTGTTGTTTACAACAGTGTCATAGCTGGACAAGCTGTATGGAATGTCACCAACCTTGAGCTGACCAATGAAGGTTTTGTTGTTTACAACAGTGTCATAGCTGGACAAGCTGTATGGAATGTCTCCAACCTTGAGCTGACCAATGAAGGTTTTGTTGTCATCAACAGCGACATAGCTGGACAAGCTGTATGGAATGTCACCAACCTTGAGCTGACCAATGAAGGTTTTGTTGCCATCAACAGCGTCATAGCTGGACAAGCTGTATGGAATGTCACCAACCTTGAGCTGACCAATGAAGGTTTTGTTGCCATCAACAGCGTCATAGCTGGACAAGCTGTATGGAATGTCACCAACCTTGAGCTGACCAATGAAGGTTTTGTTGCCATCAACAGCGTCATAGCTGGACAAGCTGTATGGAATGTCACCAACCTTGAGCTGACCAATGAAGGTTTTGTTGCCATCAACAGCGTCATAGCTGGACAAGCTGTATGGAATGTCACAAACCTTGAGCTGACCAATGAAGGTTTTGTTGCCATCAACAGCGTCATAGCTGGACAAGCTGTATGGAATGTCACCAACCTTGAGCTGACCAATGAAGGTTTTGTTGCCATCAACAGTGTCATAGCTGGACAAGCTGTATGGAATGTCACCAACCTTGAGCTGACCAATGAAGGTTTTGTTGCCATCAACAGCGTCATAGCTGGACAAGCTGTATGGAATGTCACCAACCTTGAGCTGACCAATGAAGGTTTTGTTGTCATCAACAACGTCATAGCTGGACAAGCTGTATGGAATGTCTCCAACCTTGAGCTGACCAATGAAGGTTTTGTTGCCACCAACAGCGTCATAGCTGGACAAGCTGTATGGAATGTCACAACCCTTGAGCTGACCAATGATGGTTTTGTTGCCATCAACAGCGTCATAGCTGGACAAGCTGTATGGAATGTCATCAACCTTGAGCTGACCAATGAAGGTTTTGTTGTCATCAACAGTTTCATAGTTCGACAAGCTGTATGGAATGTCTCCAACCTTGAGCTGACCAATGAAGGTTTTGTTGTCATCAACAACGTCATAGCTGGACAAGCTGTATGGAATGGCACCAACCGCGAGCTGACCAATGCTTTCTTTCAACATTCTAAGATTGACGTCTAAGAGTGTAAACAAAAGAACCACTTCTGATCTATTTCTTTATGTGTTTGATGTCTGATCTGGTCCCAACACTTTTACTAATTTCCATATCTCTCATTATTACGTCATTTCCTGTGACATTTATCTCAAAATCTCATCTGACAATTTGTCATCTTTCTTTTAGCGCATTAGATAGTAGCCATGTTTGACTCTGATGTCATTTGTCGACTGGCGATTTTGAATGTAGAGAGTTGTGATTTGTTAGCAGTTCTCTCCCCTCTCCCCCACTTTTTTTCTCGACACCATAGACAATTATCATTTGTTAATAGTTAAATTGACTTGATTAATTTATATTTGTTGATACTTCCATTCTGTGGTTGAAACATAACATTTGTTGCTAGACCGTTTCTACTACATTAATATGTCATTTGCTGCGAGATCGTCCACTGCTGTAGTCACGTGATATTGCAGTAGATTAGGTCCCATTTCGTTGGATCAAAAACAAAGTCATGTTTCAGTGTTCTAATAATGACGTCACTAATAGGTCATAAACTAGATCAATGTTTATTAAAATGATTGTGTCTGTGGGCCCTAATGATCATTTCCCATCTTTATGGGCAATTCAGACCATTTCCTATCTCTGTGGGCTTTTCAGACCATTTTCGGTCTTTGTGGGCTACTCAGACCATTTCCAATCGTTGTGGGCTACTCAGACCATTTCCCATCGTTGTGGGCTACTCAGACCATTTCCCATCTTTGTGGGCTTTTCAGAACATTTTCGATCTTTTGTGGGCTTCTCAGACCATTTCCCATCTTTGTGGGCTACTCGGACATTTCCCATCTTTGTGGGCTACTCGGACCATTTCCCATCTTTGTGGGCTAGTCAGACCATTTCCCATCTTTGTGGTCTACTCAGACCATTTCCCATCTTTGTGGTCTACTCAGACTATTTCCCATCTTTGTGAGCTACTTAGACCATTACTCATCTTTGTGGGCTACTCAGACCATTTCCCATCTCTATGGACTACTCAGACCATTTCCCATCTCTATGGGCCACTTAGACCATTTCTCATCTTTGTGGGCTACTCAGACCATTTCACAATGGATCTTGTTAGAGGGTAAAGATGCTTAGAAAAACGGAGCTGCTGTAAAGCTGACGATAATCATGTCAATTTTTAAAAAAGGGAACCTAGAGACCAGGGAAGATAAAGCCTTGGACAAACCATGGGTTTAACGAGAACAATCCCCACTGTCTGTGACAAGATTCGAACCCCGACCTTGTCTGTCTAGAAGCCACACCTGCCCCTAGACCATCCAGACACCCAGAACCAGTTGGATCTTAACAGGACAGGTTTGTCGAACTCCTCCTGATATTGTTTTTTGGAGCCTGACCCTCTGTGATCGATGAGGTTGTAAAGCGTGGCACGAGTAAGATTGAGAAGAATAAAGTGGGAGCTAGATATTTGCACATGGCACGAGCTGCTGGAAACTTTCATCATCATCTAGTTGCATTAACTTATTAGTTATGACGACCCGTCTGAAAACAACTCGGTCTCTTGGATGTCTTGAAAACCCCTTCTTCTTGGTCTATCCCTGTCTCGTTTTCCTGGAGCCACAAACTCAGTTACTGATTGTTACTGCCTGTCGTGTCTTTTGATTTGGCCGTAATATTATTAGCTCTTTACTGTTGTACATCAATTGTTCAACTCCTGTGTGATACCAGTATAACATATGGATGTGATACCAGTACTAACATATGGATGTGATACCAGTACTAACATATGGATGTGATACCAGTATAACATATGGATGTGATACCACTAATAACATATCGATGTGATACCACTAATAACATATCGATGTGATACCACTAATAACATATGGAGGTGATACCAGTACTAACATATGGATGTGATACCAGTATAACATATGGATGTGATACCACTAATAACATATGGAGGTGATACCAGTATAAAATATGGAGGTGATACCAGTATAAAATATGGAGATGATACCAGTACTAACATATGGATGTGATACCAGTAATAACATATGGATGTTATAACAGGATAACATATGGATGTGATACCAGTACTAACATATGGATGTGATACCAGTACTAACATATGGACGTGATACCAGTACTAACATATGGATGTGATACCAGTACTAACATATGGATGTGATACCAGTACTAACATATGGATGTGATACAAGTACTAACATATGGATGTGATACCAGTACTAACATATGGATGTGATACCAGTACTAACATATGGATGTGATACCAGTACTAACATATGGATGTGATACCAGTACTAACATATGGATGTGATACCAGTACTAACATATGGATGTGATACTAGTGCTAACATGTGGATGTGATACAGTTGCTAACATATGGAGGAGAAACCAGTGCTAACATGTTGATGTGATACCAGTACTAACATTTGGAATTGATACCAGTGCTAACATATGGAGTTGATACCAGTGCTAACATATGGATGTGATTCCAGTACCAAATATTGATGTGATACCAGTACTAACATATTGATGTGATACTAGTACTAACATATGCATGTGATACCATTGCTAACATATGGATGTGATACCAGTGCTAACATATAGATGTAATACCAGTACTAACATATGGATGTGATACTACTACTAACATATAAATGTGATACCATTGCTAACATATGGATGTGATACCAGTGCTAACATATAGATGTGATACCATTGCTAACATATGGATGTGATACCAATGCTAACATATGGATGTGATACCAGTGCTAGCATATAGATGTGATACCAGTGCTAACATAGGTATGTGATACCATTGCTAACATATGGAGGAGAAACCAGTGCTAACATGTGGATGTGATACTAGTGCTAACATGTGGATGTGATACCAGTGCTAACATATGGATTATGATACCAGAGCTAACATATGGATGTGATACCATTGCTAACATAAGGATGTGATACCAGTACTAACATATGGATGTGATACCAGTGCTAACATATGGATGTGATACCAGTGCTAACATATGGATGTGATACTAGTGCTAACATATGGATGTGATACCAGTGCTAACATATGGATGTGATACCAGTACTAACATATGGATTATGATACCAGTGCTAACATATGGATGTGATACCAGTACTAATATATGGATGTGATACCAGTACTAACATATGAATGTGATACCAGTGCTAACATAAGGATGTGATACCAGTGCTAACATATGGATGTGATACCAGTGCTAACGTGTGGATGTGATACCAGTACTAACATATGGATGTGATACCAGTGCTAACATGTGGATGTGATACCAGTACTAACATATAGATGTGATACCAGTACTAACATATTGATGTGATACCAGTGTAAACACAAGGATGTGAAAGTTAGAAATCCACCCAGATTTTAGATGGGAAATGAAATGTCCTTGAACAAACAAATGTCTACGTAGGATCTCAAACAAAAACTGGAAATATTTCATTTCAAACGAACAGATAAAAGACGAATGTAATCAAGAATGCGTGACGAACTCTACAAGAAGAAGGAGTTGAGAAATAAACGGTGATGTGCTGAGAATGAATGAAGAAAGATTTTACCGTCAGACATTCATGAGGAAACCATCTGGTCATAGAAAACAAGACAGACTAAGATACTCGTTGAACAGAACAATTACTAGGGAAAGCACGGTCATGGGGCTATGAAACAAGCACAAACTACAACAACTAGCAGGAAATCGCTCATCGTGAAGAATTATGATTTTCGTCCTGGGTCTTCGGCTCGAGTGGAAACATAATTAAAGGATGAATGAATGAATGAATGAATGAATGAATGAATGAATGAATGAATGGACTATTGGAAGGGTACTTGCTGGACTATTTTGTTTCGCTGAAACCGTTACCATGAGGCTGCTGCTGGCCGTACACAAGTAGATCATGGCAGTCACTGGACACAATGACCAAATAGGCTCCTAGGCCATCCCAAAGATATGTGGGTGCCTCCCACCGTCAGGTATTATCCCTTACACATCCCAAAGAGAAGTGGCTACCTCTCACCATCAGGTATTATCCCTTACACATCCCAAAGTGATGTGGCTACCTCTCACCGTCAGGTATTATCCCTTACACATCCCAAAGTGATGTGGCTACCTCTCACCGTCAGGTATTATCCCTTGCACATCCCAAAGTGATGTGGCTACCTCTCACCTTCAGGTATTATCCCTTACACATCCCAAAGTGATGTGGCTACCTCTCACCGCCAGGTATTATCCCTTGCACATCCAAAAGAGAAGTGGCTACCTCTCACCATCAGGTATTATCCCTTGCACATCCCAAAGAGAAGTGGCTACCTCCCACCGTCAGGTAATATCCCTTACACATCCCAAAGTGATGTGGCTACCTCCCACCGTCAGGTATTATCCCTTACACATCCCAAAGTGATGTGGCTACCTCTCACCGTCAGGTATTATCCCTTACACATCCCAAAGTGATGTGGCTACCTCTCACCGTCAGGTATTATCCCTTACACATCCCAAAGTGATGTGGCTACCTCTCACCGTCAGGTATTATCCCTTACACATCCCAAAGTGATGTGGCTACCTCTCACCGTCAGGTATTATCCCTTACACATCCAAAGTGATGTGGCTACCTCTCACCGTCAGGTATTATCCCTTGCACATCCAACTATTACACCATGAGCCACTAACGTTCATATCTTGCGTCTCTGTTCGAAGTGACTCAACACCTATGAGCCTGTCCTACATTCCGCCAGGTCGACTCAGGAATAAATTAATTTATAATGATCTAATTAGACAATTGTTGTCTCTACTTGATCGCTACATGTGGCCCTCACCTCCAGACAACAAATCCGTTAACCGCGTCATAGAACCCGCTCGGTCAGTTGGGGGTTTGAACCCAAACTCTTGTATTCACTAGACCAGTTCAGTGACGATTGCTCTGCCAACGATTCAATGAAACCTCAGATTTGAATTTTGCATCGGTTAGGTTTGGTTGTACTTTTGTATATTCTACCTGAAAATTGACACCTGACGCGAACACAAAGTTGGTTATTAATGAAAGAAATAGAGGTTTTTGTTAGACAACTCGTGATTGATAGAATGGCTGGTGTGTGGGTCATTGTGACCGGGGTTGGTTGATGAAATGATAAAGGGAGAGAATCGTGAAGGAACAATGGGCGGTGTCTGGTTTGTGTGTTAGAATATGATTTGTATATAATCGGTCTGTCGTAGTAGTGCTTGTTGATGTGGTAGTAATAGTTGTTGTGATAGTAATAGTTGTTGTGATAGTAATAGTTGTTGTGATAGTAATAGTTGTTGTGATAGTAATAGTTGTTGTGATAGTAATAGTTGTTGTGATAGTAATAGTTGTTGTGATAGTAATAGTTGTTGATATAAAAGTATAAATCATATTGACTGTGAACAAATGTTACCAGTGCAATGGTTTGAGGGGACTGCTAGCAAACCAACAGCCGTCTACATTCAAAGAATTCAATCAACAAATGACGTCAGAACCAAACATGGGCACTATCTAAGACAATATTGATGTCACACTGTTGTATGTGTATGTTTATGTTCGTCTAGCCACGAGGATTACGTGACATTCTTATAACGCTGAGACTTTGATATAATGTTATGTAGTCACAACATGGGAGGTAATATTTGTTATTGCACTAATTAAAGGGAAGCAACCTTGGCAGGAAATGTCTCATTTGGCAGTTCTTTCATTATTACAGAAAGACATGGCCACACACATTGTGTGATGTCGAGCTACAAATATCTCTGGAAGTCTTCCAGGGCAAGTGCTCTACAAAGGAATATATTTGAACAGGCAACACTTTCATATGTAGTGTCATCACTTAATCAAGTTAATGAGAGAAATTTCGTTTTAGTGACAACGATTTCGTTTAAATATACTGATTAGCGCTAGTTGTCGGCAGCTGTATTATATTTCAGTCCAAAAATGACCGACACTTGTATGTTGCATTATACATAGAGAATATTATAGGGACCCGATATGTGCACTTTCCGTTCCGGACCTCTCCATCTGTGATGTTGACTTCAGGTGTACAGACTTTCATTTATTTCTGCTTTGACTAAATTTGTGTATAAGTGGTCTCCCTTACTTTCGAGTAAAGGGACAAAATGGAAATTCCAACTTCAGAGTTTAACATGGATGGAGCTTTGGAGAGATGAGTACTCCACCGTCCAGGCACACTTGTACTGACTGTAGATGAAGCTTTGGAGAGATGAGTACTCCACCGTCCAGACACACTTGTACTGACTGTAGATGAAGTTTTGGAGAGATGAGTACTCCACCGTCCAGGCACACTTGTACTGACTGTAGATGAAGCTTTGGAGAGATGAGTACTCCACCGTCCAGGCACACTTGTACTGACTGTAAATGAAGTTTTGGAGAGATGAGTACTCCACCGTCCAGGCACACTTGTACTGACTGTAAATGAAGTTTTGGAGAGATGAGTACTCCACCGTCCAGGCACACTTGTACTGACTGTAGATGAAGTTTTGGAGAGATGAGTACTCCACCGTCCAGGCACACTTGTACTGACTGTAAATGGAGCTTTGGAGAGATGAGTACTCTACCGTCCAGACACACTTGTACTGACTGTAAATGGAGCTTTGGAGAGATGAGTACTCCACCGTCCAGGCACACTTGTACTGACTGTAAATGGAGCTTTGGAGAGATGAGTACTCCACCGTCCAGGCACACTTGTACTGACTGTAAATGGAGCTTTGGAGAGATGAGTACTCCACCGTCCAGACACACTTGTACTGACTGTAAATGGAGTTTTGGAGAGATGAGTACTCTACCGTCCAGACACACTTGTACTGACTGTAAATGGAGCTTTGGAGAGATGAGTACTCTACCGTCCAGACACACTTGTACTGACTGTAAATGGAGCTTTGGAGAGATGAGTTCTCTACCGTCCAGACACACTTGTACTGACTGTAAATGAAGTTTTGGAGAGATGAGTACTCCACCGTCCAGACACACTTGTACTGACTGTATATGGAGTTTTGGAGAGATGAGTACTCCACCGTCCAGACACACTTGTACTGACTGTAAATGGAGCTTTGGAGAGATGAGTACTCCACCGTCCAGACACACTTGTACTGACTGTAAATGGAGCTTTGGAGAAATGAGTACTCCACCGTCCAGACACACTTGTACTGACTGTAAATGGAGTTTTGGAGAGATGAGTACTCCACCGTCCAGACACACTTGTACTGACTGTAAATGGAGCTTTGGAGAGATGAGTACTCCACCGTCCAGACACACTTGTACAGACTGTAAATGGAGCTTTGGAGAGATGAGTTCTCTACCGTCCAGACACACTTGTACTGACTGTAAATGAAGTTTTGGAGAGATGAGTACTCCACCGTCCAGGCACACTTGTACTGACTGTAAATGAAGTTTTGGAGAGATGAGTACCCCACCGTCCAGGACACTTGTACTGACTGTAAATGGAGCTTTGGAGAGAAGAGTACTCCACCGTCCAGGCACACTTGTACTGACTGTAAATGAAGTTTTGGAGAGATGAGTACCCACCGTCCAGGCACACTTGTACTGACTGTAAATGGAGTTTTGGAGAGATGAGTTCTCTACCGTCCAGACACACTTGTACTGACTGTAAATGGAGTTTTGGAGAGATGAGTACTCCACCGTCCAGGCACACTTGTACTGACTGTAAACGAAGCTTGGAGAGATGAGTACCCACCGTTTAGCCACACTTGTACTGACTGTAAATGAAGCTTTGGTGAGATGGGTACTCCACCGTCCAGGCACACTTGTACTGACTGTAAATGAAGCTTTGGAGAGATGAGTACCCCACCGTCCAGGCACACTTGTACTGACTGTAAATGAAGCTTTGGAGAGATGAGTACCCCACCGGCCAGGCACACTTGTACTGACTGTAAATGGATATTTGGAGAGATGAGTACCCCACCGGTCAGGCACACTTGTACTGACTATAAATGGAGCTTTGGAGAGATGACTACTCCACCGTCCAGGTACACTTGTACTGACTGTAAATGGAGCTTTGGAGAGATGAGTACCCCACCGGTCAGGCACACTTGTACTGACTGTAAATGGAGCTTTGGAGAGATGGCTACTCCACCGTCCAGTTACACTTGTACTGACTGTAAATGGAGCTTTGAAGAGATGACTACTCCACCGTCCAGTCACACTTGTACTGACTGTAAATGGACCCCAATCTTATAGAACCCTCATATACAACAGAAATTGCATCCTTGTATCTTTTCGAATATTCGAGAAAGTGGTTACGGTTATGGAAGGCTCCGGTATCACTGTAAACGAATTAAAATTCACAATTGCTCAACCACCGGTGCCAGGAATCATCCGTATTAATATCTCCTTTCCCAAACAAAGAAAAGTAGCTACAATCCACATCATAGCAGTTTCAGCACACGCCAAAAGACATAATGCGAAACCGCACAGAAAGTGAAAACAGCCATCTGTTCCCCGTCATACGATATCATCATTCATCGTAAGCAATCGGAATAAAGCAATCGGTGTGCACAAAAAGTGGTACTCGAGGCTAAAAACATCCCGATGTCATGACATCTATAACAATGACATCTGACAACCATCCTTAGCATCCCTGAAAGAAATCATCACTTGATTTCTGGTCCATCGACATCCAGATGACATGACATCTATAACAATGACATCTAACAACCATCATTAACAACCTGTCATATGTCAACTCTACAACAATATTCCTTTTTCTATAACTCCATTATACTATATGAATCACATGACACATACAAAACCATCTTTAACAACCTGTCATATGTCAACTCTACAACAATATTCCTTATTCTATAACTCCATTATACTATATCATCACATGAGCCATACAAAAACATCATTAACAACCTGTCATATGTCAACTCTACAACAATATTCCTTATTCTATAACTACATTATACTATATCACCACATGACACATACAAAACCATCATTAACAACCTGTCATATGTCAACTCTACAACAATATTCCTTATTCTATAACTCCATTATACTATATCACCACATGACACATACAAAACCATCATTAACAACCTGTCATATGTCAACTCTACAACAATATTCCTTATTATATAACTCCATTATACTATATCATCACATGAGCCATACACAAATCTACTATTATCAATAAATGAGTCAGCACAGCTCAGTACATTCTGAGATTCTCCTGTTTTACACAAATCTCATCTACTCTTTAAAAAGTGACAATATACGCCATCTTTGTTTATCTATCCTCACAAACATACATGACAAATTATTTTTCCATATAACACTATATGTCACTTATAATCGTTCTACCAATTATGGTCGGCCTTGTTGCTGTTTTATCATGTTTCTTTGTTTAATGCGACACTGAACGTGTCGGTCAAAAATGGGGAACTTCACTTCATTCTACTGGATGCCAGCGTCTAACATCGCTTAGGATATTTAAATACAGTCGACATGAATAAAATGTGTTCTTTACAATAAATATATTTCTTTTTAATTCACTAAATTTAAAATTGTAGACTGTAAATTTACAGAATGCTGTAAGGGACTTACTCCAACTATAGTTTTTAAATTTTAAAGCTCTACAGAACAATCATTTTTCTGCTCAGACTTTTCATTAATAATTAAAGAACTGTGCAAATTTGTATTCAAAGGTTGTGTCCGTTACATCATAAAAAAATAAGAATTATTACCTCCCATATTACGATTACATAACATTATATAAAAGTCATTATATTACAAAAATTGCAAGTGTGTATCTTCATCTCTTCTACCTTTTAGCTCCCTGTGGAGCATAGGTCTTCAACAAACACTTGCCAAGCCGTTATGTTTCTTGCCATTCTTTAAAGATCGTTCCATATCTCCCTCAACATCTTCATCTCTGCTTCTATCTGTCTTCTCCAAGAATTACTTGGTCTTCCTTTTTGTCTTTTTTTTCCCCTGCGGATTCCAAAAATGGCCTGTTGTGTAATACTCTCATTTGGCTTCCGCATTCTGTGTCCTATCTTGTCATCGCTGTATCTCTTTATCCGCTGGTATTGACTGGTACATTTCCATAATTCTATGTTAGTGATTTTGCCCTACCATTTCCATTCTTTATTCTGCGTAGGCCTCCATTAATGAAAGTCTGTATCTTTATGATTGTCAATTTAGTTGTTCTCCATGTTTCACAGCCATATTATAAGACTGAAATAACATTGGAGTTGAAAATTTATATTTTAGTTCTTAACCTACTTTCTTTGGACTTCCATTTGTTTCCCAGTGCAACAAGTGCTCCTCTATTTTATGCTATTTTTGTATCATTTTCTGTTCCTCCCTCTTTGTCTGTATTACTACCCAGCAATATGTAAGATTGTACGTCTAGTAGAGGTATTTCTCCTATTTTTATTTGGTTGTTGCCAATAGCATTAATTCTCATAATTTTGGTCTTATCTCTATTTATTTTCTGTCACATTTTTTTGATCCCTCTTCAAGTATGCTCATTTTATCATGCATCTGTTGATGATTGTGTGATAGGAAAGCTATGTCATCAGCAAGGTCTAAATCATTAAGTTGCTTGGTCAGTGAACATTGGATTCCATTTCTGTTGTTCTTCCATTACTTTTATAATCCAATCTATGACCAGTAGAAAGAGAAATGGAGATTGAAGACATTATTGCCTTAGCGCGAAACAAAGAGCGCAAAACACTTTCTTGGTGCTGAATCTACAATGACTTCTGTTGTTTTCTTTATTTGCAAGTATCGTCCACACATTTATCTCATGTCGTTATCGCCCTGTTGGACACTCAAACTCTGTTCTTCGATATTTCTCATCCCCTTATTTTGCTGGCAAGTCAAGGATTCCCCTTATACAAAAAAGATCTGTCAGTTTAAATCAAAAACACAGATCAGCGGCGACAAGTGAAGCTTCCGTTTGACGTCATCCAGAACGTCATGATTTTCCTTGATTTTATATAATGGGGGACACTAAATATTTTTTTTTTTTCGATTTATAAATATATTTTTTTTTAATCTTTATTTCGTTTTTAAAATTTTACAACAATAAATTTCATTTATGTGATTTGATGATGATGAGTGATGATACATATATTTTCCATGTAATTTAAAAGTCAAGAAATCTATTGCACCACACGACCAAAGGTTCAAAAGAAAAAAAGGAGCGCCAGAGGCGACAATATAATTGATCACCCCGACCTGTGTCGGCGGATAAAAAGGTGAAACTTTCTTTATGCCTGTCGCCACTAAAGGTAGCTAAGCGAGCCGACAATAGCCTCGAGCCTGTCTTTTGGCAGGTGTGACGTCTCGTCGGCGGCTTAACTGATAGCTTGTCTATCGCTTGCCGCAGGTGAATACTTAAAACGAGGCAACAATAGCCTCAAGCACTCTGACGTCTGTGTTTGGGGATGTCGTCGGCGGCTGTATTGGTGTTTCCTTTGATGAAGCCACCAAGTGTGGCAAACAAGGGAGATAAAAGACTTGACAGGTGTGCCTTTCCACTTGAATAGTGGAAAATCATTCATTCGCATTCTTCCATTCATTCTCAAAAATTTAAATTTTATTGTTTAAAAATGGACATTGCTCTTTTATTATAAATAAGTAGAAACAAGTTGGCATTAAAAGTTTTCGATTGGTAAACGGCAGCATTTCTGCAGGCCCACACCAAATTCCTATATTCCGATAATAGAATTAGGGATTTAGTGTAGGATTGTTCTGTTGTTGTTTTTGGTAGTGTGTTCAGCATGATAGATCTGTATATGTCTACTTTCTGTGTGGTGTGTGTTTCTAGTGTGTGTTGTAACTCCGTTCTTGCTGGTATGATTGTGCTGCATTTGTAGAATATGTGTTCTTCTGTTTCTTGTATGTTTTGCCTGCAAAGTTGGCATTTTGCTGCCTGTCCTGTGGGTGTCATGCTGTATATGAGTCTGTATGTGACTTCCCTTATTGTGGGTGTCATGCTGTATATGAGTCTGTATGTGACTTCCCTTGCTTTGGGAGCGATGTGTGGGTTGTGGAGGTTTGAGAAAGTGCTGGTGTAGTCTGTGAGAAAGTATTTTTGACCTCTCTTGATTCTGAGCTGTAAAGGAGGTGCTTGCTGTTTAATGAGGTGTTTGTAAATGGTGTTTGTCTTTTGATGTAATAGATTGTCGAGTCCTTGGATGGCTTGAATGCAAGTTTTGTAGAATGTGGGTGTGGGACCGAAATGGTGAGGTATTGAGTTGTTGGGTTTTCTGTATTTGAGTAATCTCAGCCCCATGTAATAGTGTGCGAAAGTATGATTGTCTGGTTGTTGGATGATGCGGCTCACGTGGCTTATCCTGATTGTTTTAATTTTTGTGTGTATGTCCTGTAGTGAAATACCTCCTTGTTTTTGTGTTGTATTAGTGTTTTGTGTTGTATGCTGTGTAAAGTGCTTCCAAAAACAAAATGCCTTATGAGTTTTATTATGTCTGTTATTGTTTGCTGTGGTGGTTTAAAACTATAGCTATGTATATTAGTTTGGAATGATGTAAGTGTATACAATAATTGTTCTACCCAAAATTGTGGATGTTTTGTATTTGTATCTCTGCAGCATGTCTGTTATCTGTGTGACTAGGTTCTGCCATGTTGGTTTGTGTGTTCTGTTTGGGTTGTAAGGATATGTAATTCCATACAACTTGATGTTAGGAACAGGTGTTAGAGCAGAGGGAAAGTCCACTTTGTTCTTCCACCTGCCTATGCCCATGATGAATGATTTATGTGTGTTTATCTGTGCCCCGCTACCTTTCCCAAATTCTGTGAAAGTATTGAGGATGTTGTCTATTGATGTAATGTTTGATGGAAAGAAGACAGTATCGTCAGCGTAGGCTAACAATTTCTGCTCTCCTTTCCCTGTTGTGAATGTACCTTTAATGGAACTGTCTTGTCTGATGCTCTCTAAGAGCGGTTCTGTGGTCAAAGCGTAAAGTAAAGGAGAGAGAGAACATCCCTGTCGGACCGATCTGGTTAGTCCGAAGGCCTCTGTGAACGAATGGTTCACTAGGACTTTACTTTCAGGTCTGGAATACAGAATGTGTATCCACTGTCTGAAGCTTGTTCCTATGTTGCAGTTCAGTAGTGTCTTGTGGAGAAACGAATGAGATACTCTGTCGAAGGCTTTTTCTTGGTCAAGAGATAGAATGGAAGACTGACTGTCTTTGTCATGAGTGTACGTTATGATGTCTCGTATAAAATGTGTGTGCTGGTGAATGTTTCTGCCCTGTACACTGCACTGTTGATCTTTGTGAATGAGTGTTGCCATGAAGGGTTTTAGTTTGTTTGTTAGTGCCTTTGTTAGTATCTTGTAGTCTGTGTTAAGTAGTGAAATGGGTCTGTGGTTTTAAGAAGTGATTTGTCTGTGTTGTCTTTGCGTAGTAATGTTATGTAAGACATGTTTAAGCTTGGAGGAAGTTGTTTCTTTGTGAATGAGTCTGTGTACATTCTGAGAAGAAGAGGGCCTAGGAGAGGAAAGAAATGTTGGAAGAATTATATTGTGAGGCCGTCAGGTCCCGGAGATTTGTTCTTTTGCATTGATTATATTGCGTTTGTTATGTCAGCTAATGTGAGTTCTTCGTTTAGTTTTTCCTGTCAGCGTCTGGAAGTTTCCTTGTGATACCTTGTAAATGGAGCTTTGGAGAGATGAGTACTCCACCGTCCAGACACACTTGTACTGACTGTAAATGGAGCTTTGGAGAAATGAGTACTCCACCGTCCAGACACACTTGTACTGACTGTAAATGGAGTTTGGAGAGTGAGTACTCCACCGTCCAGACACACTTGTACTGACTGTAAATGGAGCTTTGGAGAGATGAGTACTCCACCGTCCAGACACACTTGTACAGACTGTAAATGGAGCTTTGGAGAGATGAGTTCTCTACCGTCCAGACACACTTGTACTGACTGTAAATGAAGTTTTGGAGAGATGAGTACTCCACCGTCCAGGCACACTTGTACTGACTGTAAATGAAGTTTTGGAGAGATGAGTACCCCACCGTCCAGGCACACTTGTACTGACTGTAAATGGAGCTTTGGAGAGAAGAGTACTCCACCGTCCAGGCACACTTGTACTGACTGTAAATGAAGTTTTGGAGAGATGAGTACCCCACCGTCCAGGCACACTTGTACTGACTGTAAATGGAGTTTTGGAGAGATGAGTTCTCTACCGTCCAGACACACTTGTACTGACTGTAAATGGAGTTTTGGAGAGATGAGTACTCCACCGTCCAGGCACACTTGTACTGACTGTAAACGAAGCTTTGGAGAGATGAGTACCCCACCGTTTAGCCACACTTGTACTGACTGTAAATGAGCTTTGGTGAGATGGGTACTCCACCGTCCAGGCACACTTGTACTGACTGTAAATGAAGCTTTGGAGAGATGAGTACCCCACCGTCCAGGCACACTTGTACTGACTGTAAATGAAGCTTTGGAGAGATGAGTACCCCACCGGCCAGGCACACTTGTACTGACTGTAATGGATATTTGGAGAGATGAGTACCCCACCGGTCAGGCACACTTGTACTGACTATAAATGGAGCTTTGGAGAGATGACTACTCCACCGTCCAGGTACACTTGTACTGACTGTAAATGGAGCTTTGGAGAGATGAGTACCCCACCGGTCAGGCACACTTGTACTGACTGTAAATGGAGCTTTGGAGAGATGGCTACTCCACCGTCCAGTTACACTTGTACTGACTGTAAATGGAGCTTTGAAGAGATGACTACTCCACCGTCCAGTCACACTTGTACTGACTGTAAATGGACCCCAATCTTATAGAACCCTCATATACAACAAATTGCATCCTTGTATCTTTTCGAATATTCGAGAAAGTGGTTACGGTTATGGAAGGCTCCGGTATCACTGTAAACGAATTAAAATTCACAATTGCTCAACCACCGGTGCCAGTGGAATCATCCGTATTAATATCTCCTTTCCCAAACAAAGAAAAGTAGCTACAATCCACATCATAGCAGTTTCAGCACACGCCAAAAGACATAATGCGAAACCGCACAGAAAGTGAAAACAGCCATCTGTTCCCCGTCATACGATATCATCATTCATCGTAAGCAATCGGAATAAAGCAATCGGTGTGCACAAAAAGTGGTACTCGAGGCTAAAAACATCCCGATGTCATGACATCTATAACAATGACATCTGACAACCATCCTTAGCATCCCTGAAAGAAATCATCACTTGATTTCTGGTCCATCGACATCCAGATGACATGACATCTATAACAATGACATCTAACAACCATCATTAACAACCTGTCATATGTCAACTCTACAACAATATTCCTTTTTCTATAACTCCATTATACTATATGAATCACATGACACATACAAAACCATCTTTAACAACCTGTCATATGTCAACTCTACAACAATATTCCTTATTCTATAACTCCATTATACTATATCACATGAGCCATACAAAAACATCATTAACAACCTGTCATATGTCAACTCTACAACAATATTCCTTATTCTATAACTACATTATACTATATCACCACATGACACATACAAAACCATCATTAACAACCTGTCATATGTCAACTCTACAACAATATTCCTTATTCTATAACTCCATTATACTATATCACCACATGACACATACAAAACCATCATAACAACCTGTCATATGTCACTCTACAACAATATTCCTTATTATATAACTCCATTATACTATATCATCACATGAGCCATACACAAATCTACTATTATCAATAAATGAGTCAGTCAGCACAGCTCAGTACATTCTGAGATTCTCCTGTTTTACACAAATCTCATCTACTCTTTAAAAAGTGACAATATACGCCATCTTTGTTTATCTATCCTCACAAACATACATGACAAATTATTTTTCCATATAACACTATATGTCACTTATAATCGTTCTACCAATTATGGTCGGCCTTGTTGCTGTTTTATCATGTTTCTTTGTTTAATGCGACACTGAACGTGTCGGTCAAAAATGGGGAACTTCACTTCATTCTACTGGATGCCAGCGTCTAACATCGCTTAGGATATTTAAATACAGTCGACATGAATAAAATGTGTTCTTTACAATAAATATATTTCTTTTTAATTCACTAAATTAAAATTGTAGACTGTAAATTTACAGAATGCTGTAAGGGACTTACTCCAACTATAGTTTTTTAAATTTTAAAGCTCTACAGAACAATCATTTTTCTGCTCAGACTTTTCATTAATAATTAAAGAACTGTGCAAATTTTGTATTCAAAGGTTGTGTCCGTTACATCATAAAAAAATAAGAATTATTACCTCCCATATTACGATTACATAACATTATATAAAAGTCATTATATTACAAAAATTGCAAGTGTGTATCTTCATCTCTTCTACCTTTTAGCTCCCTGTGGAGCATAGGTCTTCAACAAACACTTGCCAAGCCGTTATGTTTCTTGCCATTCTTTAAAGATCGTTCCATATCTCCCTCAACATCTTCATCTCTTCTATCTGTCTTCTCCAAGAATTACTTGGTCTTCCTTTTTGTCTTTTTTTTTCCCCTGCGGATTCCAAAAATGGCCTGTTGTGTAATACTCTCATTTGGCTTCCGCATTCTGTGTCCTATCTTGTCATCGCTGTATCTCTTTATCCGCTGGTATTGACTGGTACATTTCCATAATTCTATGTTAGTGATTTTGCCCTACCATTTCCATTCTTTTATTCTGCGTAGGCCTCCATTAATGAAAGTCTGTATCTTTATGATTGTCAATTTAGTTGTTCTCCATGTTTCACAGCCATATTATAAGACTGAAATAACATTGGAGTTGAAAATTTATATTTTAGTTCTTAACCTACTTTCTTTGGACTTCCATTTGTTTCCCAGTGCAACAAGTGCTCCTCTATTTTTATGCTTTTTGTATCATTTTCTGTTCCTCCCTCTTTGTCGTATTACTACCCAGCAATATGTAAGATTGTACGTCTAGTAGAGGTATTTCTCCTATTTTTATTTGGTTGTTGCCAATAGCATTAATTCTCATAATTTTGTCTTATCTCTATTTATTTCTGTCACATTTTTTGATCCTCTTCAAGTATGCTCATTTTATCATGCATCTGTTGATGATTGTGTGATAGGAAAGCTATGTCATCAGCAAGGTCTAAATCATTAAGTTGCTTGTCAGTGAACATTGGATTCCATTTCTGTTTTCTTCCATTACTTTAATCCAATCTATGACCAGTAGAAAGAGAAATGGAGATTGAAGACATATTGCCTTAGCGCGAAACAAAGAGCGCAAAACACTTTCTGGTGCTGAATCTACAATGACTTCTGTTGTTTTCTTATTTGCAAGTATCGTCCACACATTTATCTCATGTCGTTATCCGCCCTGTGGACACTCAAACTCTGTTCTTCGATATCTCATCCCCTTATTTTGCTGGCAAGTCAAGGATTCCCCTTATACAAAAAAGATCTGTCAGTTTAAATCAAAAACACAGATCAGCGGCGACAAGTGAAGCTTCCGTTTGACGTCATCCAGAACGTCATGATTTCCTTGATTTTATATAATGGGGACACTAAATATTTTTTTTTTTTTTCGATTTATAAATATATTTTTTTTTAATCTTTATTTCGTTTTAAAATTTACAACAATAAATTTCATTATGTGATTTGATGATGATGAGTGATGATACATATATTTTCCATGTAATTTAAAAGTCAAGAAATCTATTGCACCACACGACCAAAGGTTCAAAAGAAAAAAAGGAGCGCCAGAGGCGACAATATAATTGATCACCCCGACCTGTGTCGGCGGATAAAAAGGTGAAACTTTCTTTATGCCTGTCGCCACTAAAGGTAGCTAAGCGAGCCGACAATAGCCTCGAGCCTGTCTTTGGCAGGTGTGACGTCTCGTCGGCGGCTTAACTGATAGCTTGTCTATCGCTTGCCGCAGGTGAATACTTAAAACGAGGCAACAATATAGCCTCAAGCACTCTGACGTCTGTGTTTGGGGATGTCGTCGGCGGCTGTATTGGTGTTTCCTTTGATGAAGCCACAAGTGTGGCAAACAAGGGAGATAAAAAGACTTGACAGGTGTGCCTTTCCACTTGAATAGTGGAAAATCATTCATTCGCATTCTTCCATTCATTCTCAAAAATTTAAATTTATTGTTTAAAAATGGACATTGCTCTTTTATTATAAATAGTAGAAACAAGTTGGCATTAAAAGTTTTCGATTGGTAAACGGCAGCATTTCTGCAGGCCCACACAAATTCCTATATTCCGATAATAGAATTAGGGATTTAGTGTAGGATTGTTTGTTGTTGTTTTTGGTAGTGTGTTCAGCATGATAGATCTGTATATGTCTACTTTCTGTGTGGTGTGTGTTTCTAGTGTGTGTTGTAACTCCGTTCTTGCTGGTATGATTGTGCTGCATTTGTAGAATATGTTTTCTGTTTCTTGTATTTTGCCTGCAAAGTTGGCATTTTGCTGCCTGTCTGTGGGGTCATGCTGATATGAGTCTGTATGTGACTTCCTTATTGTGGGTGTCATGCTGTATATGAGTCTGTATGTGACTTCCCTTGCTTTGGGAGCGATGTGTGGGTTGTGGAGGTTTGAGAAAGTGCTGGTGTAGTCTGTGAGAAAGTATTTTTGACCTCTCTTGATTCTGAGCTGTAAAGGAGGTGCTTGCTGTTTAATGGGTGTTTGTAAATGGTGTTTGTCTTTGATGTAATAGATTGTCGAGTCCTGGATGGCTTGAATGCAAGTTTTGTAGAATGTGGGTGTGGGACCGAAATGGTGAGGTATTGAGTTGTTGGGTTTTCTGTATTTGAGTAATCTCAGCCCATGTAATAGTGTGCGAAAGTATGATTGTCTGGTTGTTGGATGATGCGGCTCACGTGGCTTATCCTGATTGTTTTAATTTTTGTGTGTATGTAGTGAAATACCTCCTTGTTTTTTGTGTTGTATTAGTGTTTTGTGTTGTATGCTGTGTAAAGTGCTTCCAAAAACAAAATGCCTTATGAGTTTTATTATGCTGTTATTGTTTGCTGTGTGGTTTAAAAAACTATAGCTATGTATATTAGTTTTGGAATGATGTAAGTGTATACAATAATTGTTCTACCCAAAATTGTGGATGTTTTGTATTTGTATCTCTGCAGCATGTCTGTTATCTGTGTGACTAGGTTCTGCCATGTTGGTTTGTGTGTTCTGTTTGGGTTGTAAGGATATGTAATTCCATACAACTTGATGTTAGGAACAGGTGTTAGAGCAGAGGGAAAGTCCACTTGTTCTTCCACCTGCCTATGCCCATGATGAATGATTTATGTGTGTTATCTGTGCCCGCTACCTTTCCCAATTCTGTGAAAGTATTGAGGATGTTGTCTATTGATGTAATGTTTGATGGAAAGAAGACAGTATCGTCAGCGTAGGCTAACAATTTCTGCTCTCCTTTCCTGGTTGTGAATGTACCTTTAATGGAACTGTGTCTGATGCTCTCTAAGAGCGGTTCTGTGGTCAAAGCGTAAAGTAAAGGAGAGAGAGAACATCCCGTCGGACCGATCTGGTTAGTCCGAGGCCTCTGTGAACGAATGGTTCACTAGGACTTTACTTCAGGTCTGGAATAAGAATGTGTATCCACTGTCTGAAGCTTGTTCCTATGTTGCAGTTCAGTAGGGTCTTGTGGAGAAACGAATGAGATACTCTGTCGAAGGCTTTTTCTTGGTCAAGAGATAGAATGGAAGACTGACTGTCTTTGTCATGAGTGTACGTTATGATGTCTCGTATAAAATGTGTGTGCTGGTGAATGTTTCTGCCCTGTACACTGCACTGTTGATCTTTGTGAATGAGTGTTGCATGAAGGGTTTTTAGTTTTGTTGTTGTGCCTTTGTTAGGTATCTTGTAGTCTGTGTTAAGTAGTGAAATGGGTCTGTAGTTTTTAGAAGTGATTTGTCTGTGTTGCTTTGCGAGTAATGTTATGTAAGACATGTTAAGCTTGGAGGAAGTTGTTTCTTGTGAATGAGTCTGTGTACATTCTGAGAAGAAGAGGGCCTAGGAGAGGAAAGAAATGTTGGAAGAATTATATTGTGAGGCCGTCAGGTCCCGGAGATTTGTTCTTTGCATTGATTATATTGCGTTTGTTATGTCAGCTAATGTGAGTTCTTCGTTTAGTTTTTCCCTTGTCAGCGTCTGGAAGTCCTTGTGTATTGCATGAATTTGTCTTGTATGTTTGAATGTGTGTTACTTTCCGTGTAGAGGTCCCTGTAGTAGTTTTAAATGCTTTTGTTATATTTGAAGTGTCAGTCTGTGTGTTGCCGTCTACGTGTATTATGTCCCTATTTGTCTGTTTCGTGTGTATGTCTGTTCTATTGCCATGTAGTGTTTGCTGGGAATTTCATGTGCTATTGTTTTTAAGCCTGTGCGAAGCAGTGCTGC
>JAVIAB010000127.1:172500-279253 GCA_032433765.1 Megaustenia siamemsis | reverse complement strand
ACTAATATCTTCAGTAATCAGAAAAGATGATGGTCATACTTTGGACATGTGATGAGGAGAGATAATAAGAATAACAAAGCAAGCCCTCATGTGGGAAACAACAGGTAAGAAGAAAGAGGCTGACTCAGAGAGACAGAGAAGAACATTGAACAGAGAGACAAATGCGCAGGAATCAGTTCCCTCAATGAGATTGAATTGCTTGGACAGAATAAAGACAAATTGCAGATTTTATAAAAGGTCTTTACAAGGATTAAAAACTGCTAGAATAAAAATTTAGATAAGAGAAAGAGTATCTAGGTCTATGTCCTATGGGCCGGTTACGCTCAAAAGGTCATAGATAGATAGATAGAAGCTGTTTGTTACTATACCACTTCTTTCTCCTTTTTAAAAAAATTGTCATTAACATTATGTCACTAGTACAAAAGAACATGATAGTTATCTATCATCTTGATAGACATTAGTTTTAGCACCAAAACACATAGTTTGTTTGCAATCACTATTGCTTCTTTTATGTGTGTACAAAACCAACAAACTAACATAATTTGGTTTTCATCAGTTGTCAAACTTGCATTTACAGTCTGCTTCCCGCAGAACCTATCTTTGCAACAGCTTCTGTTTCATCTTGTTCATGTTAGTGCACTCAGGTCATAGATACTAAATAAATATAATCCTTTTGTTTGCTGCCAGAGGTCTACTGTCAGTATAAAATAAATTAACTTGACTTCATCCCTTTCAATGTGAGCTGGTTGCTCTTTAAGCCCATGCCATTTGTCTCAGTAAATGATATCTTTGAGATCAATCAGTCTCAAATTAGTTTAGTCTACAGAAGCAAGCGTTATGAAAAAATATGGAGAACTAGCAGAGAAGATATCAAGTGCATCTTTCTATTAAAGACTCTTTTATGTCAAGATACATAACAAATGATGATAGCTGAGGAAACATTAAAAGGTCATATGAACAACAATAACAATAAATATTTGTGTTCATGACAAGCTGTGGGAAGAAAGCATCAACACACATTTATATCAATACTGGCGATCCAAAGGAAAAGCTGTAACTTTTTCTCTAACATATCCAGTAGGACCTTGTATGACTTTGCAGGAAAGATGTCAAGCCCTGATGAATCTCTATAGGTTGATAGTCCAGCTGTGTAACCGAACGGTAATTCCCATCACAGACACGCCTACAAATTTAGAAAGTTTTATCTGAGGTTATTTTCTAAGATCAGCAAGCATTCACATAAGTAAAAAAAAAAAAGTAAAGTACCCCCGTCACGCAAGTGGCGTATAGGGAATATGGTGTTAGTGACCCTATATTTTACAGACCTTCAGCACATGATTTTTGGGTAATGTGGTCGTATTATGCCAGTGCTGCTTTTCTTTCCCAGAAAAAAATCCGGTACCCATTTAAGGCTGGGTGAACCCGGAAGCCGTCGGTTGGGATGGAACCCTACCCCTGTCCTTTGTAGTCCAGTTCACTAACCACTGAGCTATCGCGGCTCCTAAGCATTCACATGCAAGTAATTTATTCTTTAAAAAAAATAATCAAAACTCAAAGAAAAGGAAAAAACGAAACGGCCATGCTTATGTGTGTACATATACATATATGTAGGTGCATAGATACGTATAGTCATTGTCAATGGCATCAAAAGCTTGAAGAAATATTTTTTGCAATGGCCTTGTCAATGTTTTCCTCAGTGGAATACATTTATTACTGAGATTAGTGTTAATTCATATCAAACACTAGCCCTGAAAGAATAATAATAGAGTGTATTTTTACCAAACAATAGAGAAAGGGGACTCCCTCAAGATGATGGTACCAAACATCATGGACTCCCTACAGATTGCATTTATGAAGTGGGCAAGACAGCTAAGCAACAAGAAACATTTAGATGGTAGTCAAAAGAGTACATCACAGCTGTTTGCCATTCAGAATGGCAGCCAAAAGAGCAACATTCACAGTTGTTTGTAATTTATATTTAGCTATTTTTCTCATTTTATAAATACAGGGTGTTTCACCCACTATGGAACCCAGCATTTCCACAATAATTATTTTCTTACCTGGAGGCAAATGGTAGTCAACTTCCAGCAAACGTTATGATGTCATCATGTTTTTTACAAATGACATAAGTCCACTTCAAATTTCTTTGCAATATCCTCATTAGCAGTAAAACCAATAAAGAAATGCCAGGTTCCATTCAGAGTGAGACATCTTACATAACACAATATCATTTTTTTATGGCACATTTGAGTTGATTAGATGCTATATCTTAAATATTAATGAATATTTATCGTTAAAAGTTGAACATAATACCAAAAGTGTAAAATTGGCCACATTTTACATGTTTCCTTCATGTGTAAAGGTAAAGTACGAGACTTGAACTCAGCATTTAGCATGTGAGTTTGCATCCATATGTGCTCGGCTGCCTTTCCAGAAGTGTTCGGAGACTTCTGGATAGTGTCGCTTCAAGCATCGAAACTCACAATGAGAAGTGGCCTTCCTCACCTTCCCAGAGTACTATACCCTGGTACCCATTTCTGCCAGCAGCTGGGTTGACTGCGGGAGTATTTTTTTTCCAACCACAAGTACAATTCACACTGCTTACAGCAAGAATTGAACATGGGTTTTTCTCAACGCGATAACCCAGTTGGGTGGTTTTTTCAACTAGGCTACATAGGCTCCCTTTCATGTATATTACCATCAACTAAACTATCATCAATATATAAATAATTCAGTTAGAAAATTAACATTTTATGCAATGTTAAAAAATGGAACTGCTTTCATAAAAATATCAACAAGTACAAGTGACGTGAGTAGACTCAACACAGCTTATATATATAATAAATTATATATAAATTATAGATAAATATTGAATGTACATAATATCTAAGATTATTACTGAAATATCACTTGAAATTGAAAAAAAAACATTGTTTACTTAATATGAACTTTACAAATATAATTAACCTCATTACTGGATTATCAACATCATCTAGGTGCCTGTTATAATAAACACTAGGATGGAAGTTGCTGAGGTACCAGTACCCCTATGAGTACCTTGGCGAGGTTGGAATTTATCAAAACGGGCTCCATAAGTTGTTGAGTTCTGAGTTATATAGAATTTCATTATGTTTGTGTCAGCACCCTGAGACTTCTGGATGTGCACATTGGGAGGTCCAACGGTAATTGCTCATCTTGTTTCTAAAATAAAAGGAAACATGCAATTATTTTCAGTTAAGGAATTGGAACAAAAGCTGTGTTTTATATTTCTATATAACTACAAGACAACTAAATTAATTGTATAAGTTCAAAGTCAGAATGAAAGATGTACTAAATGATTAATAAGAGCAAATTAAATAGATAAAATGTTTTGTGAAAGCTTTACTGGAAGAACAACACAAAAACATGACGTTTGATCTTACATACAACCTTCTCAAGAACAAGAAACGAAACAAAAATGGGACACAAACAAAAGAAATACACTACGATCTAATTCTGTCTATAGTCCTTTCAAGCTGAAAATGGCACATAGAGCACAGATTCTAGGCTCTTTGTGTTTGACGATCGTAGATACCAAGCATCAAACCTAACACAAGATCCACATTGTATCTTGCCAAATACTCTCCCCTGGGTAAGTTGTTCATCTCGCGAGGGAGCTGATGTCTGCTGTTGTTACCTCTTGTCTCAGTGTTCTCTATACTTTTTCTCTAGTCTGCCTTTTATCTTTTTCCACAGATTCCATTTGAGGCCTGCTTTGAAATTCTCTGTTGCCTTTTCTCATCACATGACCAAGATCTGACCACCTTCTTCTCTTGATTACCGTTGGTTTTTTAGAATGTTTTGTCATTTCTCTTATTTTTGCACTAGTATTACATTCATGCCATGGCATATGAAGTAATGTCCTGAGGCATTTGTTTAAAATTTGTCCATTATGGAAAAATAATAAAATATGTTAAACAACATAGTTTGCCAGGATCTGCATCACCTGAAAATGGAGGGAGGACCAAGATTATTCTTGAAGCTAAGTAATTTTATATATATAAATAAAAAAGCCCTAATTTTTAAAACAAGAACTGTACTCTGTTTAGATTAGAATGCAGGTCTTTGTTGAAAAAGTGGCACCCTAACACGGTAGTGATGAATAGAAATATTGAAAGAAACATTGCTCAATAGAAACATTGTTCGATGACATGTGATGGCTACTTCAAAACATATAGAAAGTCACAAACTCCAGACTACATTAAAAGTTATTTGGTGTGTTTATGGAAAGGTCTCTCCTCCAAACAGTATCCTTTCACCACATGGGGCATCAGAATTCCTCACCAACTTACAGTAAATGCATTTTTCATTTTATTATGTAATATAGTATTAACATATTTTATTTATTGTTATCATATTATAATTTATTTTCCTGTGTGTTACCGGGCCTCATTATGAGGAAGTAAAGAATAGTGACACTGTAACCTTCCAGCATGTTGTAAGAGGCGACTAAGGAGGTTGATCGATGGCTTGACAGCTGTCATATATTTTAGAGCAGTGATCTCTGCAATATGTGCCATTTTGGCACGCAAGGTTTCTGTTTTTGAGATTGTGGTTCTGCCCTATGTGCTGTCTTCGGCTCGAAAGGACAATAGATAGATAGATATAATTTATTACTTACAGCACTTAATTGTGTTATTTTACCTAAATGTTGCATGCATTTGCTATTAAGTTTTATCAAATGGGTATTATTTAGTTTAGAGCCAGGAAATGGATTAAGTAATTTCCCATTATTTTTAGTTGGGAAACTGATTTGTACTTTGAACAATTCATAATTCAAATGGCTTCCTGAATGAATTAAATTTGAAGCATAAGGCACTGTATATGCTAATACTGAACTCATACCACAATTACCAGTGTAATTTATCAATCCAGTATGAGTATAGAGCACAGACATACTTAATCATCATTATCATGTGCCATACTGGTTGGCATAAGTAATCATGTCCTTCCATAGTTCTCTGTCCTCAATGCATCATTTCAATTCTGTTGTTGACTGTTTACCATGACACCAAGTTATTTAGTATCTCCTCTCTTTGTCAGCCACAATCTCATTACCTCCATTTTGCAACTTATACCAAGTGTTCCAACTTTCCTCTTCTCACGATGCGCCGGAAAAAAGTTGATTGATTGTTTCTTTAGATGTTTAGGAGCTCTTTTTTCTTGTTGGCCTCATTTCTGAATTTCCTCATTGTCTTTTTAGCTGTCCAGAGAACTCTCAACCATTTTCTGAGAAATCACATCTCTGAGGCCTCTGATCATCTTTTCATTTGTTTGTCTACTGTCTATGACCCTCATCTCATGATTCTTAGTAATATTTTTGTTATATTTTAGGAAACATCTGGAAATCCAAAGAAAATTAGGTTGCAAACAAATTACAAATTATAACTCCAATGTTAAGTCCTATTATATGGCTGTGAAACATGGAGAACAACAAAAATAATAACCAAACGATACAGACCTTCATTAATGGGTGCTTGCGCATAATAAATAGATGGAAAAGGCAGGAAAAAATCACTAACATAGAATTATGGAAAAGTACCAGTCAATATCAGAGGATAATGAGCACTGGATAGGTCATACACTGCAGAATCCAACTGAGAGTATTACACAACAGGCCTTTTTTTTGGAATCCCAAAGTAAAAAGACAAAGAAGAAGACCAAATATTCTTGGAGATGGAAGCAGAGATGAAGATGATGGGAAGACATGGAAAGATATTACAAATATAGCAAGAAACAGAATGGCTTGGAAAGTGTTTGTTGAAAACCTAGCTCCACAGGGAGTTGAAAGGAAGAAGAGAAGAGAAGAGAGATATTCAGTTATGTGCCCACTGTTATAACTGATAATTTTGTTATGACCTGTACTCCCAGTTCTCATAATTCATCTATTTCTTCTATTGTTATATTACAGGACCTGGGGTTTTACCTGTTTTCATGTGTTGAATTGCTTCTTCTACTCACTCTACACAGTTAGTAGTCCTGCGCCTTTGAATTGTTTAGTTCAGGTCTAGCATTGTCACAGAGTTGATTGATGTGCTCCATCAATCTTTTCATTATATTCTCTTCTCCCCTATTTTCCCCCCTTTGATTTACGACTCCTGAAACTTTTACTTCTTTTTCTTCCTTTAATTGTTTAATTGTTTGTGCATAAATTGTGTCTTTTACCTTGTGTTTTTCTTTCCTGTCTTATTGCATTTTATTGGTTGTATTCAATGGCGGAATTATTTCTAGCTATTTTTCTCAGTTCTTTATTTCTGATCTTACCTCTCTTGCTATTTCCTGTCATTCATTTTACTAGTTGTTATAACTTGTGTTGATTAATTGAGGATGCAATAATTATGACATGCCAAAGTATTAGTGCCTATAAAGCACAACTTGTTGATTTCCTAAGATTTAGACAATGTAATAATAGCTAAAATAAGACACCATCACCCAGACATTTTCATATATTCCATCTTAGTCCTTTGTAAGCTAAAAACAAAGCCTGCCTCTTATGGCATTTATGCTACCAATTCATTTGTCTCAAAATGATTTTGTTAGCTTTATTATTAAAATCAGTGCAAAACCTTTGGTTAATATAACAGATTTGAAAAATCTTGTCATCTTTCTTCTGATTTAAAATTTAAAAAAGCCCCGTCACGCCAAGTAGCGTATAGGGAATATGGTATTAGTGACCATCATTTTACAGACCTTCAGCACATGATTTTTGGGGTAATGTGGTTGGTACGCCCGTACCGCTTTACTTTCCCAGAAAAAATCTGGTACCCATTTGAGGCTGGGTGAACCCGGAAGCTGTCGGTTGGGATCGAACCTGCCCCTTGTCCTTTGTTCAGTTCACTAACCACTGAGCTATCGCGGCTCCTTTCTTCTGATTTGGCACCATATTTTTCTCAATCTTTCCAAGATTGTTAAGCAATGTATTACTAAGTCTTAATGTTAATTATATAATTATTGACAAATTGACATCTATTGACAACAAATATAATTAATGACAATATTTATTTCATAATTATCCTCTTCTTCCTTCAACTCTCGTGGGGCATAGGTCTCAGCAAACACTATCCAAGCCATCCTGTTTCTTGCCACTCTTTTAATATCTTTTTTATTAATTATATATTAGTTAGTTCATCGAGTGCCATCTCCGCATCAAAGTTTGGCTACCATGGAGCGCCATTCTGGTCTGTCGCTTGCTTTGATGGTGCAGATTGTCATAAACAGGTTTGTCCATCTTTTGATGTTACTCGTCCATGTTAGTCTTGGTCTGCCTCTGCCTCTTTTACCTTGTATTTTCCCCTCCAGGATTACTTTTAGTAGCTGTTGTGTCTTTTAACATGGCCCAAAATCGCATTTGTCATGTTTAAATTGTGTTTAGTAGTTCTCTTTTCATTTTTAGTTGTTTTAAGACTTCATCGTTTGTTTCGTTTCCTTCCATCCAATTCTACCTATTCTTCTATATATCTACATTTCAAAGGCTTTACTTCTCTGTTCTGTTTCTTGTCTAATGTTCATGTTTCTGCACCATATAGGGATGTTGAGAAGACATAACATTTTGATATTCTTAGTTTTAGCCCTGGTGTATTTGTTTTGATGTTAGTATGTTCTTCATGACATTAAAATTACTTTTTGCCATTCCTATTCTTTTGTTTATTTCAGTTTTACATTTTCCATCACTGATTAGTTAGTTAGTCATCAGATTATCCTCACTGCACATTCATTGAACAACTGTCCATAAGTGTTCTGATCTCCTCCCCAGCAGCATGAAATAATAAAGTGGTTTACAAATTCCTCCCCCTCCCCACCCCCTTTTTCTTGTAGCTCTCTGAACTTAGGCAACATCCCTCTTAACTAGCAATAAAACATGAAGATCCAGGAGTCGCACCAGGCTGCAGGTTCAGGAACAACAGCATCGAAACAATATATATTTATTTTATTAATAATACTAATTTACTACTTCTAAATAAAATATAGTGAACAAAACTACTATTAATATTTAAATACTGTTAGTAGTGTTGTTAGTAACAGTAGAGTGAGCATTAGTGATAGTGAGATACTAGTGACATGACTTTGATGATCTATCTATCTATCTATTGACTTTCAAGCCGTAGCTGGTCCATAGGGTGTAGACCAAGATACGCCTTCTCTTATCTGAATTTTTGTTCTAGCAGTTTTCAATTCTTTTAAAGATATTTTATCAAATCTCGCCATTTGTCTCTGTTCTGTGCAAGCAGCTCTATCTCATTGAGGGAGCCGAATCCGCTGCTCTTGCCTCTCATCAATGTTCTTCTCAGTGTCTCTCTGGGTCTTCCTCTTTTTCTATTACCTGTTGTTTCCTATATGAGGGCTTGCTTTGCTATTCGGTTATTAACTCTCCTCATCACAAGTCCAACATATGACCACCGTCTTTTCTTTATTTTATTACTGAAGATATTAGTGGTTGATTGGCGATTTCTCTAATTTCTTCATTTGTTTTGAATTCGTTCCATGCTATACCAAGTATTTTCCTTAGACATTTATTTTTGAATGCGTTCAACTTTGTTCTATATCAGATCTCTTGTTGTTTTCCAGCTTTCACACGTAACGTAAGGATTGATAGTACATTTGATTTGATAGTCTAAGTTTGTGTTTTTTTATGACAGTCAAGTATAATTAATATTTTTTTAAAAAGTTACTTAATTAACCGTAAAGTTTAAAGGTCTTGACTTATTTATATTATAATATTATTTCAATTCAATATTAATTAAATTAATGTTTATTTTATCTTTAACTACTGGCTTTTTTCTTTTAACGAAAAAGCCGGTTGAGTCAGTGTACTTAGTAATTGATTAATTGTATTATATTGATATTGAGTTCAGCAAGTCTCTAAGTCTAAGTCTAAGTCAAGAAATAATCAGTTGAGTAGACTAAGTTACTAAGTAAGAGCAGTTCAGTAGTCAGCTGCTCAACTTACCTCCTATATTTTTTCTAAGAATACGATTCTTCAACTAGATTACAATTACAAGCTGACCGTAATTAACACAAGATCAGTTTGTTCGTTGTATTTTTACAATTCGGAACGAACTACATCTGCAGGACAGAACATAAATTAAACACATCATGACGACCATCCATAGCGGCGCATTGATTCAAGTTGTTTTGGTTTATTTGGTTGTCAATGAATACAAGCCATTTCAGCATATATTGATGACGTAAAGCGCAGATGGAAATATTGTTATAATAATCATCATCATGTAACATGCCTCACGGCGTTAACAGCGGCTTAGAAATCTCTCTCTCTCTCTCTCTCTCTCTCTCTCTCTCTCTCTCTCTCTCTCTCTCTCTCTCTCTGCGATCAAGACTCAATCAGAGTAGGATTCCAGACTCACTCATGAAGTCAGCTGTCTGTTTAAGCGAATCGATTGCCCCATATAGTTTTTCTTCCAGGGATATGGGCGTGGACCACATTGCTCTTCTCAGGTCTGTGTACTGGGGGTATCCTGTAGAACATGTTTTGTAGTCATATTATCCAGTGTACAGTGGCATATGCTGGTTGTACCTATTTTGAATTTGGTGAACATGTGATTTCTCATTCTATTGTGGCCAGTGTGTAGGCGAAGCATGATGACTTGATCCCTCCTTGATAGTTGATGGTATCCGTCACTCCCGTTATGCTTTGGGTGTTCTCGTTTCCATTTTTCATGGTACTGACCCTTGAGGATAGATTTGGTTTCATCATAACTGAGCGGATGGTTCTCTTGTGGTAATCTCCCTCCCTCTTTAGCTAATTTGTCTGCGCGTTCGTTCCCGTGTATATTACAGTATGATGGTATCCACTGAATGACTACTCTCTGGAAGTTATTGCACAGTTGGTCCAGGGTTGTTCTCAAGTCATCTAGTTCATCGTTCTTGGGGCTTTTTAGAGCTGATAATACTGACAGTGCAACAGTCAGAATCACCAATTTATTGTGCATGTTATTTTTGTGTTGAGTAGCCAGTGTTGCAGCATCTCTGAGGGCCTCAGTTTCTGCTTTTTCAGAATTTTTGCAGAATTTTCCAGTAGCTATTGACTTGGTGGCTTAGACATCTGAAATCTAATTAGATATTCATAGATCCTTTTCGTTCTTTCTCATATAACCATTTCAATTTCTCTCATTAAGATAGCAGCCTACCATGCTTCTCTCGGCACCATAAGATAATTCGGTGCAAGCATCCAAGTCTGACTAATCAAATCCAATGAAATTCAGTAAATTCGTCATTGTTTTTGTTGTTCAGCGTGTTTCACATTTAACATTCCTCTGCTTCTTCTTTCTTTCCTTATTTGCTTTTCAGCGTCGAGGGGAGATATAATTTGCGGTCATTGGCACTTCTGTCGCATCGGCTGCTATGTTTTCTAGTGTTTCTAATATCCGTCAATCCATCTTTTTTTAGGTCAGCCTTTGGGTCTGGAGTTCCAGCAACATTTATTGAAGACTCGTGTTTTGATTTGTCTGCCTTGTCATGTGGCCAAACTATTTTATCTTTATATATTCTATGGCGGGGATTATTCCTAGCTTTTTTTTTCTCAGTACTTCATTTCTGATCTTATCTCTCATGCTGTTTCCTATCATTCGTCTAACACATTTAATCTCAGAAGAGGTTATTTTTCTTATATTTCTTGCATCTAGAGTCCAGGACTGGCATTGGCAGCACAACGAACGTTGGTATGAAGATTGTATTGTACAGTGCCCGTTTTGCCTCTATAATTATTTCCTTGTTTGACAATAGTGGTGATAACTGTCCAATGATTTGACAAGCTTTGTTGTATCTGGAGTCTATTTCTGCTATTTGTGAATTGTCGTTTGTCACTAGACTTTCTATGTATTTAGATTCCCCTACTTGTTTTAGTTTCCTGCCTTCTATAGTTATGTTGATGCTCTGTTTCTCTTTTGCGATATTTATGGCTTCTATTTTGTTGATTTTCATGTTGTATTTTGTGCCTGTGATGTTGATTCTATTTAAGTGTTCATATATTGTTCATATAAACATCTATTTTTCCATGTATTATGCCTGTACATAGAATCTTGTTGATCTCTCTAACAAGTTGGCTAATTTGCATATATAGTCCATGTATGTAATAAACAGTAGGGGGAATAGTACGCACCCCTGTACTACACTTGATCTAACTTCGAAGTGGTCTGCGAAGCTTTCTGCTGTTTTTACTGTGCAGCTGTTTTTGATGTAGAACCTTTACTTAGGTTGGTTAGATGTTGGCTTACTCCGTATGTTGTTATAGACCCACAGTTGTTCTCTATTTACTCAGTCGAATGCTTTTCCTGGTCGATGAAAGCTATATACAAATTTTGATTGTTTTCTGACGTGTGATTTTTGTTGTGTTATTGGTAGAAAGTGCAAACATTTAACATTGGAGGTGAAAATACCCCTTTTCAGGAAGCCTATTTTTCTTCTGTATAAAGGTTTAGTGTTTAAAAAATAAAGACTTTCGCTGATGCTGAGAAGAGCCCAAATGGTAGCGATCCAAGTGCAGTAATAATAGTCCTGCACGCAATAACAAAAATAATTTTCAATTTGAAGTGTTTTTCTTTTTTCATGCTTTTCTTTAGTAACATCAAGCTGTAATTTTTTAAGGTGATAAAATTGTTCAAAAGTCATCATCATTAGGTTGTGTGTCCTTTGCAAAACGTTGCATTCACCACAGACCGTGTAAAAGAATCTCTGTCTCTAGCCAGATCTCCCACAGAACGTTGCATTCACCACAGCCCGTGTAAAAGAATCTCTGTCTCTAGCCAGATCTCCCACAGAACGTTGCATTCACCACAGACCGTGTAAAAGAATCTCTGTCTCTAGCCAGATCTCCCACAAAACGTTGCTTTCACCACAGACCGTGTAAAAGAATCTCTGTCTCTAGCCAGATCTCCCACAAAACGTTGCATTCACCACAGACCGTGTAAAAGAATCTCTGTCTCTAGCCAGATCTCCCACAGAACGTTGCATTCACCACAGACCGTGTAAAAGAATCTCTGTCTCTAGCCAGATCTCCCACAAAACGTGCATTCACCACAGACCGTGTAAAGAATCTCTGTCTCTAGCCAGATCTCCCACAAAACGTTGCATTCACCACAGCCCGTGTAAAAGAATCTCTGTCTCTAGCCAGATCTCCCACAAAACGTTGCATTCACCACAGCCCGTGTAAAAGAATCTCTGTCTCTAGCCAGATCTCCCAAAGAACGTTGCATTCACCACAGACCGTGTAAAAGAATCTCTGTCTCTAGCCAGATCTCCCACAAAACGTTGCATTCGCCACAGCCCGTGTAAAAGAATCTCTGTCTCTAGCCAGATCTCCCACAGAACGTTGCATTCACCACAGACCGTGTAAAAGAATCTCTGTCTCTAGCCAGATCTCCCAAAGAACGTTGCATTCACCACAGACCGTGTAAAAGAATCTCTGTCTCTAGCCAGATCTCCCAAAGAACGTTGCATTCACCACAGACCGTGTAAAAGAATCTCTGTCTCTAGCCAGATCTCCCAAAAAACGTTGCATTCACCACAGACCGTGTAAAAGAATCTCTGTCTTTAGCCAGATCTCCCAAAGAACGTTGCATTCACCACAGACCGTGTAAAAGAATCTCTGTCTTTAGCCAGATCTCCCAAAGAACGTTGCATTCACCACAGACCGTGTAAAAGAATCTCTGTCTCTAGCCAGATCTCCCACAAAACGTTGCATTCACCACAGACCGTGTAAAAGAATCTCTGTCTCTAGCCAGATCTCCCAAAGAACGTTGCATTCACCACATCCCATCAGAAAGAATCTGTCTTTAGCCAGATCTCCCATTTTTGTTGTTATCGTCGAGATCTCCTTGATGTCTTGAAACTACTTCCTTCCTGGTCTGCCCTGATGCGTCGATCGGGAACCATGCGTTCCATTATTGTTCTTTCCAGTCCGCTGTGTCTTTTGACGTGGCAATAGTATTTTAGAATCATATAAAAACATGTAATGGCAACAAACAGCAGCCATAAATATTAGTCACCAACAGGACATTTCCAATATATAAAAGGAGTAAGACAAGGCTGTGTTCTGTCCCCGGATTTGTTTTCCCTTTACATCGAAATGTCATGAGATTAATAGTAGACAACAAAGGAACTGAATTCAACGGTCACAGCATAAACAATTGCGATATGCGGATTACACAGTCTTAATATCAGGGACGGAGAATGAACTACAAGAACTGACAGACATAATAGTGACAGAAGGCAACAAGAAATCGCAGTCTGAATAGTTGTAACATAGCAGTAATGGTCATATCGAAGAAACAACGATGCAATTAAAAAAAATAAACGGGACAAATCTGAAACAAGAGGAGGACGTTAAATACTTGGGCACACTAATAACATCAGATGGAAAATGCGCCACAGAAATAAAAGCAGACTATATAATAGCTCAGGCCAAAATATAATTTCAGAAAATGAAATACGTCTTATGCAACAAGTCTATATCAATAAAAGTGAGAGAGAGTTCATCGGTGCCAAATAGAGCCAATTCTGACCTTTGGAAGCGAGTCATGGACAGTAGAAAAACAAATGAAAAGACGACTAGAGGTCACAGAGATGAGATTTCGCAGAAGAATGTTGAAAGTTCCCTGGACAAGTAAAAAGGACCAACAAGGAAATTCTCAGAGGCCAATACAACAAAGGGAGCTTCTAATAAACATCAGAAATAAACAATCAACATTTTCGGACACATCATAAGAAGAGAAAGTAAAGTCCTTGGTTACAAGACAGACATGACTGACAGACAGTGATAATTTTGACGTACTCTTGTCGACTTTCAGTCAGTTGGTATGGGTTATTTAAAACGCATACAAAGATGCTACAGCGCCTCCTGTATTTCACTTTGGAATAGCTGGACAAGACATCATATCTCAATACCCAAAGAGCAGGGGGAAAAAGGATGTGTGTGTGTGTGTGCGTGTGTGGGGTAGGGGTAAAGCCAAGAAGAAACATTAGATTCAAGTCTGGGACTTTCATGTTCAGCTACAGATGTTTTACCTCTAAGTCACACGAAGTCCTCTATCATGCTCACGACATAGTGAAAAATAACTCCATCCACAAAGGTGACGTTTGTGTTCGCTATTTATTAAGTAGAAATGAAGTAGAGATAGGACTTTCGGTCAATATGGCGAATAGGCGGCAGGAACGAACCATTGAGACAGACTGAAAAGTGTTCCTTGTTGCAGTTTCCTCATATTCCAAGTCCGACTTGCTGCTGGAGCTTCTGAGTTAAGTGTTCCTTGTTGCAGTTTCCTCATATTCCAAGTCCGACTTGCTGCTGGAGCTTCTGAGTTAAGTGTTCCTTGTTGCAGTTTCCTCATATTCCAAGTCCGACTTGCTGCTGGAGCTTCTGAGTTAAGTGTTCCTTGTTGCAGTTTCCTCATATTCCAAGTCCGACTTGCTGCTGGAGCTTCTGAGTTAAGTGTTCCTTGTTGCAGTTTCCTCATATTCCAAGTCCGACTTGCTGCTGGAGCTTCTGAGTTAAGTGTTCCTTGTTGCAGTTTCCTCATATTCCAAGTCCGACTTGCTGCTGGAGCTTCTGAGTTAAGTGTTCCTTGTTGCAGTTTCCTCATATTCCAAGTCCGACTTGCTGCTGGAGCTTCTGAGTTAAGTGTTCCTTGTTGCAGTTTCCTCATATTCCAAGTCCGACTTGCTGCTGGAGCTTCTGAGTTAAGTGTTCCTTGTTGCAGTTTCCTCATATTCCAAGTCCGACTTGCTGCTGGAGCTTCTGAGTTAAGTGTTCCTTGTTGCAGTTTCCTCATATTCCAAGTCCGACTTGCTGCTGGAGCTTCTGAGTTAAGTGTTCCTTGTTGCAGTTTCCTCATATTCCAAGTCCGACTTGCTGCTGGAGCTTCTGAGTTAAGTGTTCCTTGTTGCAGTTTCCTCATATTCCAAGTCCGACTTGCTGCTGGAGCTTCTGAGTTAAGTGTTCCATGAGTTGTGCGTTTCATCATGTTTTGATATTCCGATTGCTTACGGTGAATGATGATATCGTATGACGAAGGACAGTTTAGCTGCGTTCAATTTCGGTGCCCTTGGCCTTTTGTCTTTTGACATGTGCTGTAGCTGCTATGATGGGAACTGTAGCTGCCTTTCTTTGTTTGAATCCTTAAATGAGATGAGTTTTAATTCGGATGATTCCAATGGCACAGGCGGTTGAGCAGTTATGGATTTAATTCGTTTGCAGTGACACCAGGGCTTTCGACTAACCATAACCATAAGTAAAGATTTCAATGTTTGCATTCGTTAGCTTTCACCTCTAGAGGCTAGGAACTGGAATTTGTGTGCTAATCTATTTCTCCCTGGCAGCTGTGTGCACAATAGGACCCTCACCGCACAGGCAGATAACTCCTTCTTCTGAGGTACTCATAATTTTTTTCCGTCGATGAATAATTAACATTTCAAGCTGGGCCTCATTGCTGAGACCAGGGATGGTTGCCGCAGAGAGAAATAACAAATAAAAATCTCCATTGGTGCAGCCAGGATTTGAACTCATAACCTCTCTGTTCCAAGACTGACATTTTGCCTCGAGACCAATCAGTTCCCACAAACATGTTTCTTATATTGTTCAAAGCTTGTAAAGGACAATGTATCACTTTATGTGTCTCTTCTTTATTTCTTCAGTCAGTCCCAACTGTAAATAGATGGAATGTTTAGCATCTTATACGCTCCATGTTTCTTCCATGTACGGGAAACGAAAGAGCGGACAGGTTGGCTAGCTGCGCTGTCGTTGAGGACGGGCAACCAATGGATCGGGCGGACATCATCAAAGCTGTGGGAAGAGCACATGACTTCGACAAACACAGATCCACGTCACTTCTTCGGATGAAAGAGATGGGAGTTAAGATGGGCACAGCCAGAAATGAGAAACTTAGTGGGCGTGTAAGAAGACTTATAACCCGCATAGAACTGGAGTCGTCAGTCACTGGACACTGAGGGAATTGCTGAGGAGGGGATCTGAGCACCTATGGACATGTTCAGAGTGCAATGATGATGACTCGCAAATAACTCAATAACAATAACCTTCCATGTTTTCATAATTTTCTTTAAGTTTCTAAAAGATACAACAACAAAAATTGCAGACTATTTGTGCTACTTTCTTGTCTTTTTTTTTTCTTTTTAAAATAAATTTACAACTTTTCTTTAAATTTTAGCAAAAATAACTTTATAACTTTATGCATTTTTGTGGTGGAAAGTGGATAACACCCACAAGCGGATATCAAAGTTGAAGGAACAGACTTGGAAACAGGCTATTTATATTAGGATATTTTATTTAATTATAAATTTAAAAAAAAGCAACACCCACACATTTCAGCCAAAAGTTCTTTATCAAAGCCAAGACTCAATAGACATAAAAATGAACATTCATGATAAGACTCAACTACACAATAAGTGCAATTTTTATGAAAATGAGAACACAATTATTTTAAAACAGAACAAGATAATGTTGGCCTGTGGTTTCTTAAATGTTTTTACAGTAATTTTACCAAGTCATAAATTCGTGTAATTTTACCAAGTCATAATTTCATGTAATTTTACCAAGTCATAATTTCGTGTAATTTTACCTAGTCATAATTTCATGTAATTTTACCCAGTCATAATTACGTGTAATTTTACCAAATCATAATTTCGTGTAATTTTACCAAATCATAATTTCATGTAATTTTACCAAATCATAATTTCGTGTAATTTTACCAAGTCATAATTTTGTGTAATTTTACCAAATCATAATTTCGTGTAATTTACCAAATCATAATTACGGGTAATTTTACCAAATCATAATTTCGTATAATTTTACCAAATCATAATTTTTTGTAATTTTACCAAATTATAATTTCATGTAATTTTACCAAATCATAATTTTGTGTAATTTTACCTAATCATAATTTTGTGCAATTTTACCAAGTCATAATTTTGTGTAATTTTACCTAATCATAATTTCTTGTAATTTTACCAAATCATAATTTCGTGTAATTTTACCAAATCATAATTTCGTTTAATTTTACCTAATCATAATTTCATGTAATTTTACCTAATCATAATTACGTGTAATTTACCAAGTCATAATTTCGTGCAAATTTACCAAGTCATAATTTCATGTAATTTTACCTAATCATAATTTCATGTAATTTTACCAAATCATAATTTCATGTAATTTTACCAAGTCATAATTTCACGTAATTTTACCAAGTCATAATTTCGTGTAATTTTACCAAGTCATAATTTCGTGTAATTTGACCAAGACATAATTTCATGTAATTTTACCAAGTCATAATTTGTTGTATTTAATGACTTTCCAGGTAACTTCTCGTTGCTATTGTTTTCTGCTAATTTTGTTAATTCACACAACAAACTCCTATAAAATATTCTTTTGCTTTGATCTTTGTTCACGTTTTTTTTTTTTTTTAATTGTAGAATCATATTTTCTTAGCATTTTCATTGAATTGTATGTGAGATTATAGACAATTTTCTACAAAATAGTTTTAAGATTTTCTTATACATTATAAAAAAGAGAAAATAAAGAAAATAAGTATTGCAATGTTAATAATAATAATAATAGCAATAATAAACAAATAAAATGGAGCTCTGTATTTACACTGCTTTCATACAAATTTTCTGAGCCTTTCTTCTATTAATAAATTTCGTGTATAGACTTAGTTTTGTTTGCAAGGAAAAGTTTGTATGCAAGGAAAATTTTAATCATCATGTCTACAATTGGTCCTAAATTATGACAGATGCATTGAAATATTTTATTTTAGCCTGTAACAGAATCCTAGAACTTGTAAATATACAATGTTTGCAATTAAATTAGTATAATACATAGAAAAATGCATCTAGAAATAAAAAAAAAATCAATGTTATTATATAAATATATATTGCACAGAGATTTAATCAGACAGCAGAGTGAGACAAATATAGTCTACATAATATATAACTGATCGTAAAATATAGAAATGATCAGAACACATAATGAAGGCATATACATATAGACCTATAACACATTAACATTTATATTAATCATACCTTGTTCAATTACAAATCTAAGCATGGCAGACAGAAAGATGGAACAAAAAAATATCTCTATAAATCTTACAAAACCAATTTATTGCTTATACATTTTCTCAAGCTTCACCAGTTTAGATTATTCCTATATGTAAGACTGGAACAGAGTCCTAAAAATTGCCAATTTACATATTAATCGCATTTGTTAGACTTGATATCATGCTAAATGACACAAAGTCTCTGAATTGTTTTTTAAACTAGACCAAGAGAAGACTACAACCTTTATCTTGAAGACAGATATGCATTACCAATCTCAATTACCAAAGATGAAGATCTTCATATAAATTAATTTAACTTAACTTTCATATCAAACTTTTGATGCTAACTTCACCTGTAATTATCAGGCAGTCATTACAAATTCTCAAAGGAATTAGTATGGTCGCAACATGTGAGACTAGATACTTAGCAATACTTTCAGCGTAATTTAAGAAATTGATAAAATCACTGAATATAGCATGAACTATCAAAAGCCAAGTCTTATTGTTATATTACAACCCAAGTAAACTAATATAGCCTGTTCTAAATGGAAGAAAATCCAGCTCTCTTAACATATGACAAGCTCTGTAAAAAATATCAGTTGATTTGTTTTAATACATTTTTTTACCTTTAACAATGACATACCTTCTTGTTCAAGGAACAATTCTTCAACTACAACAACATTGACAGATCAAGTAAAGGTTTCAAATACATTTTAATGTTTTGTCTTATCACTTTTTTTACAAATTAAACACATACTTTATTTGAAAATATTCTGTTTACTTGCTTTGTGCATTATTAGTTTCAGGTCAGCTTTTGTACACTATTTTTCTGCATATATATCAAGTTTCTAACCCAACCATTCAGCCTAGTGTATAAATATAGGCCTATATAGTTCTGCAAATATAACACATAAGGATTAAGGGTTATTTATTTTCAATATTATTTTGACCTTTATTTCTTTCCCTTTGATTGAAAAATAAACAGGGGCAATTGTAAGAATCTTGTTCTATCCTTGTGGTCCACTAGTGCCAGATTGGAAAGCCTCGCTGCGCCTGTCCTCAAACACAAGTCTGCAATAAATATATTTTCTAGATTACTGAAATTGGAAATTTATTATGGCTGAAACAATAAAAAATAATAAGTATAAAAAGTAGTTTCACAATTGTATCTCAAATAAATAAAAAAATTCTGTCAATGTTAGGTAATGCGTATAAAAATAGACTGTAAGATGATAATATATATGGCTTTTGGCATCTTGACAGATGGTTGGTAGCAAACAATCATGATAAGTCAACAATTTGGTAAAATATTAGTGTCTTAAACTGGATGCTGCTTTGCTGAACAGCTTCTCGTGTGGCTGGATCTGCCAGGATATAGACAGATTCAACCACAGAATGAACATGGTGTATTTGTGGTGCCTGGCCTCATCTTCTCCTGTGCCTTTTGTTTTCTGAATTTGATATCAGCAGTGGCTCAAAAGTTGCTGTGCCATTATTTATTTTTGTTCTCCATGTGCTACGATCTGCAGCCAGATTTTCTCAATTTCTTTCACTGATAGAGAATTCACTCATGGAAGCTCTGCAGAGGTCCTTATATCTCAGCACTTGTCTGCCCTTTGGTCTCTTTCTATCCTTAAGTTCGCCATACACTATTTTATGATGATAATGTATTCATGATTAATAACTGGTCCAAGCACAGGAAGATCAAGCAAGCAGGTTCTAAGCTAAATATAATAAGAGATCACCCTTATGACCAATTTGTTGTTTGAGTTATGGTATTTCAACACATGGCCTTTTTAATGCCTTAATGATAAAGTTTGTAACATTCTTTCTTTTTCTATGTTCTTTAATTACATTAACTAGCAATTTTGCTAGTTATTACTTGCTATTTGTTTTAGCTATTCTCATTGTATGTGTGCATAATAATGAGAGTAATCACACCCAAATTGTATTTTAAAGCTTTATTGGTATAAAACAGGACAATAATAAACATTTCATCTAAGGAAATCTTCATCAGTAGACATTGTCAAAGACATGATATATGAAGACTTTATAGTATTGTCCCATCTTATATCCATAGAGCTGCAACATACAAATTGTGTGTGATTATTTTTCCCTTACTTTACACCAGCTTTACACTAGTCATTCATGATTATGTATTTGTTGGTATTTTGTGCATTTTTCCACATAGACACAATAGAATGCCTTTCTGTTTTCACATTGAGTTTTCTTCATAAACATTATGTCTTGAAACAAAATATTTATAAGTAGCTCAACATATAGAGAATCAATGATGACATACTTTTGCACTTTATCTTAACTTTTCTGCTGCAATGTGCAAAATGTGGTAGAGAGAATGTCTAAATCGTCTATCAGTTATTTTCCTTCTGCTCTGATTCCAAATCAGAACTCAATATCACAGGGACTATTTAATATTGTCCACAAAGGGATTATTTCATATTGTCTACATTTGGATTATTTGATATTATCTTAACAGATTATTAATATTGTCTACATAGGGATTATTTGATATTATCTACACAGATTAATTGATATTGCCTATGCTAGGACTATTTAATATTGTCTACACTTGGACTATTTAATATTAACTACACTTAGACCATTTAATATTGTTTATACAGGGATTATTGATATTGTCTACACTTGGACTACTTAATGTTGTTTATACAGGGATTATTTGATATTGTCTACGGATTATTTGATATTATCTACACAGATCATTTGATAATATCTATCTATCGATTTATTGTCCTTTCGAGCCGAAGGCGGCACATAGGGCAGAACCACAATCTCAAAAACAGAAACCTTGCGTGCCAAAATGGCATATATTGCGGAGATCATGGAAATGTGATAATATCTATACAGGGATTATTTGAAATTGTCTATACTTGGACTATTTAATATTATCTACACATCATCATCAGGTACCGGACCTGCTGGCATAGGTGATCATGTCTCTCCACAACTTTCAATAACGACAGTTATTTATCATTTCTGTTGTTGACCTTCTGCCAAGCCATTCTCTAAAGCTGTCTGGTATCTTTTCTTTTTGCTTCCCTTTATCTCTTCATCCCTCAATTTTCTCAGTTGTTACAATATATTCCAGCTGTTCTCTTCTCATTACGTGGCCAAAAAATGATGATTGTTTCTTCCTAATATTGGAAATTAGCTACCTTTTTGCTTTGGCCTCTTTCAGAACATCTTCATTACTCTTCTTAGCTGTCCATGGTATTCTCAACATTCTTCTGTGAAATCACATTTCTACAGACTCCAGTGATTTTCTTGTCTGTTGTCCTATTGTCCATGATTCACATCCACATGTTAAGACTGGCTCTACATAACATTTAAGAACTCTTTTTCTTGTTTCTATTGTCAAAATGGATTGCATTGTATCTTCCTCATTTTTTGGAAAGCTGCTTTTGCCTGAGCCATTCTGCATCTCACTCTGTTGTACATCTTCTGTCTGAGGTTAACAAAGTTCCCAAATATTTAAATTCATTTACCTGTTTTAATATTTCCACTGTCTTTATTTTGCACTGAGGTGATGTCTTTTTCTTGTTGTTACCATTACTTATGTCTTTTTGCTATTAAGGCTGAGACCTTTATTATCTTCATAGTAACTAATTAATATTATCCACACTTGTAAAAGTAAAGTACCCCCGTCATGCCAAGTGGCGTATAGGGAAATATGGTGTTAGTGACCCTATATTTTACAGACCTTCAGGACATGATTTTTGGGGTAATGTGGTCGTTATTACGCCCATGCTGTTTTACTTTTCCATGAAAAAAATCCGGTACCCATTTAAGGCTGGGTGAACCCGGAAGCCATCGGTTGGGATCGAACCCTACCCCTTGTCCTTTGTAGTCCAGTTCACTAACCACTGAGCTATAGCGGCTCCCACTTTTATCCACACTTGGATTATTTAATATTGTCTATATTTTAACAATCAAACCAGATTCAATTAAACCAGACAATAAATTATCTGGATCTTTTTTGGGGCCTAGTTTCTTGTTTTTTTAAATTTTATTATGTATGATTTGGTTAAAGATAAATTAATTTTATTGACTGATTGATTTATCTACAATTTTATAATAAATCATTTTTTTTTAATCCTACCATTTCTATTGTGAGGTGTTGAATAGATGATATATGTGTAATTTTCTGGTTATTGCTAGTCGTATAGTGAATGAGTTTTTGTGTTTGTATTTATTTAGTAATTCTTACTTCATCCTAACATATTTTCCTGGGTCATCCTTTTGCTTAAAATTTTAATGTTGTGTGCTCACATTACAGGTTACTTTGATTTCATTTTGATCAGATATCAACCATTTAATTCTTTGGTGCTCAGTACAATCATTTACTGATGTTGTCACTACGGTTATTCTTAGTTTAAATTGTTACTCTATTCCTCCTAGTTTTGTTTGTAGCAATTCTTATACATTCCATTTCACATAATTTGATTTTTAACTTCACAAGGTGTGATTTTCACTTATATCTTTTCAGAATGGTCCATAATGTGAACACAATCAGTGCATCTATTATTTGTTTTGTTTGCATAATAGCTATTTTGATATTTTAGTGTAGGTGCTATTTAGTAATTATGCTAGTTGCTTTCTGAATTACATTATAAACTATATTGATAGTTTTTAATACCAACAGCAATATATTATGATACCATGAACACAATGGACAGTGGTTTAACCTGTAACGAGCTATCATTTCAATGAGACCTGCTGCAATGGTATCATCTCTATCAAAGTAAGGACGTACTGCCATAGAAATCCTTTTGACATCATTGTCAAGCAACTTCATCTTTGTGCCCTGCCTTGTCAGGGTGTACAACTGTAAAGATACAAGTTTAGTCATGATTAGTAAGGTCATTAAAGACTTCATGTAGAGAATAAAGTGCAAACATCAATTCCAAGATGTTTTTTTGATAATAAAATGAAGATTGCACTGTCCAGATTTTTATTAATGCATAAAAAAAGAAGAGGAGATGGAGTTCAATACCCAGATTTTATTTTAAACATTAAGTGAAGACAATAACACCCACATTTTATTTAGTGAACAAATTGAAGACAAGAACACCCACATTTTATTTACAGAATAAAGTGGGGATGACAATGCCCAGAACATTGACTATGGTCAGGGGAGAAAAGAATAGAGCCACAGCCACCACCATGTTGTATGAAGAAACTAAGGAGGTTTGGAGATAGATCAACAACTTTCTAAAGCTATATGGTAACAGACATGGAAATCAACAAACCCATTTTTGGAAAAGAAATGGCCGCTGGAAACAGAGGATATAAAGTCATGCAATTAAAGCCAAATGAATGCTGCAGGTCCAATATCATAATTGAGTATCATAAAACATTTAATTATGGCACATTGAAAAGTTTGAACAATATATGTTATAATAATATGTTATATCTTATAGTGTTATAAGTTTGATGGCCAGAGAAATGAACAAATCAAAATAAAGGTTTTGGGACTGAGTGAAACAAACTGAACAAGAATTGGACAGTTCAGGTTCTCAATGGGTGAACTGATATTGTTGTCAGAACATGACCACCCAGATGCCATACATTCAGAAGAAGTGATTATAAATAAAAAGAAGCACAAAAATAATATGTTTCCTTGGGAAACAACAAGTACAGGAATAATTAAAGCCTATACCTCAACAAAAATGAACGACAATAGAATTAAAGTTATGCAAATATATTCCCAACAAATTATGTCAGAGAACGAGGAATTCTATAACAAACTCCAGGAGAATCAGAGCCCTTGGTGGCTGAGTGGTTAGTGTGCTTGCTTCCTGACCAGAAGTATCTGAGTTCAATCCCCAGCAGTGGCGGATATTTTTTTGTGGACTGACAAGTCTCCGGGGTTCACCCAGCCTCTAAAAATGGGTACAGAGATTTTTCTGGGAAGTAAAGGCGGCCTGGCGTGATACCGACCACATCACCCAAAAATGTGTCATGGTCATAGAAAAATATGGTCACTAACACCATATTCCCCATACGCCTAGCATGGCATAGAGGGAACCTTTACTTTTAGGACATAATCATATAACTATCTTGAAGGGTAATCTAAATGCAAAACAGAGAAAGCAAACACTCATTATGAAAGAATTATCGGTAAAAATGGCCTAGAAGAAATTAATGGAAATAGAGAAAAGCAAGTCATTCTATGCATGCTAAATAACATGATGACAAGGGGAGTAATTATCGGAAGCTTATTCCCATAGAAATATCACATAAATCCATGTGCATTTATCCAAACTATGTCAAATGAGTCAGACTAACCGTAACTGTGTCAGTAGAAGCTTTTGCCAAATACTACAAGATGTCGGAGTTAAAAGAAGCACAGATCAGCAACTGATTATCATTTTTTAAATGGATAAATTGAGATTAAAACATAAAAGATATAATAAAACAGGTGTAATAATAAGAGGCACAACAAGGAATTGCTGAAACTTTTACCAAACTTCAAAATAAAACCAAATAATAGATTTCAAGTCCTGCAAAAAATATAGGAAGAAGATACATCCATTTAAACAGTATCTGGATAGATTTGAAAGATATGGAGAGTAAGTCTTGTGAAGAGACAGTAAGATTTGTGCAATAATGGTACAAGACCCATGACTTCTGAGGAAAATACAAATAAGGAAACAATCTGAAATGAACCTAAAATAAATTATAGCAATAATAGCATAGTGCCGCAGCACAAACCAATTATAATGTGGCACATAAATAAGTGAGAAAGAGCATAAAGAAAGACAAACAGGCTTACTCCTTGGATAATTGGACAAAAGTAGCAGTTAACAAGAACAATATGAGGATCTGTAAAATATCACTTAAAGGTTATGAAATAGAAAATGTAGGATAGATAAGCCTATCAAAAGCAAAGAAGGTAAAGTGTCAAAGTCAGAAGATGAAAAAATGAAAAGATAAATAGAATATTTAAGGAATATCTTCATTAGGCCAACCATTTACAGAATTAATGAATTTTGAGATCCAGGAAATATAGTTGATATCAACACTGAACCCCAAGTAAGGTAGGCATCAAAGTAGTCCTTTCAGAGCTATAAAGGAATAAGGCACCAGGACTAGGCAATTTCAGCCAAAAGGTGCTATTAGCAAACACAGATGTAACAACAGGGTTTCTGTGTTAGCAAGTTACTAATATAGTATGTTTAGACTTTAAACTTTTATGAGGTTCTTGTTGTTTTGTTTCATAATTATAAACATTTACCAGATGTAGTACAACAATTTTATATATAATAATTTTGGCATTTAGAAACAACATGTTGATAGCACAAATCAAATTGTGGTTCAATTTTTTTTTAAAATGTGCTTACAATATTATCGTTCTTAGCATACAAGATAAGCAGAGTCTCATTACAGACACCTTCCATCCTCCATCGCAAGGTTAGAATATAGGCATACATTTGAGCATCTCTCAGTGCACCAGAAGTTGTGTTGTCTCTCTCACTGGAAATATGTAGGAAGAAATCTTTCAGCAATTAATAAGAAAAAGGCAAAAGATAATTGAAGAGTACATCTGAAAACTAGTTGAGCATTTATTTATTTTATTACAGTCAACAAGTAATCCTGGCGAGGACACCTGGGTTTTACTAATTCCCTAAAAATTAGTAGGAGCCGCGATAGCTCAGTGGTTAGTGAACTGGACTACTACGGACAAGGGGTAGGGTTCGATCCCAACCGACGGCTCCGGGTTCACCCAGCCTTAAATGGGTACCGGATTTTTTCTGGGAAAGTAAAAGCAGCACGGCGTAATACCGACCACATTACCCCAAAAATCATGTGCTGAAGGTCTGTAAAATATAGGGTCACTAACACCATATTTCCCTATACGCCACTTGGCGTGACGGGGGGTACTTTACTTTTTTTTACAGTCAACAAGTAATTATATTGATGTGAACTTTTGGTACAAAGCTTTAAATGCAAATTTTTTTTTATTACAGAGTTCCCATATTGCAAAATGACATTGATGATCCGTTCTCCTACTATTCACTGATTGAAAATTAAACTGTTTGGTTGTTTAAAAATATATAAATATATATAAATACATTGGTTGACTGTTTAAGATATATCGTCATCATCATGTTCATACCGGTTGGAGTAGGTGATCATGTCCCTTCACAATCTCCTATCCACAGTGCATCGTATCAGTTCTGTTATTGACTGTTTTCCATGCCATGACACCAAGCTATCCAGTATTTTCTCTGTTTGTCGTCCACGATCTCTCTTCCTTTGTATTTTACCAGTTGTAACCAAGTATTCCAACTTTCCTCTTCTCATGATGTGCCCGAAAAATGTTGATTGCTTCTTCTGATGTTTTTTAAGAGCTCCCTTTTTGTGTTAGCCTCTTTGAGAACTTCCTCATTGGTCTTTTTAGCTGTCCAGGGAACTTTCAACATTCTTCTGAGAAATCCCATCTCTATGGCCTCTAATCGTTTTTTCATTTGTTTGTCTACTGTCCATGATTCGCTTCCGAAGGTCAGAATACTAAATAATAAATACTTTGGTTCATGAATGGCCTGTCATCTGCTGGAATAATTCTTTGTACTCAAAACAGAATGATGTTATCAACGGAAGAAAGAATTGTTTTTGTTGAACAAGTGTTTTGAAATGGTGTCGATACACACAGATGGTTGTTCAAAGATTTATAGCAGGATATCCTGAAATTATTTCATGACGAGAGGGACAAAAGCCAGACATAAAATGTACATACAACTATAAAATCCTGAAATCCGAAGTAGAAAAAGCCATAAAAACAATGATAAAGGGAAAAGCAGCAGGGCCTGACAATATACAGATAGAGGTGATACAGGCTCTAGAAGAGTTTGGCATCGAAGTGATCACAGACATATGCAATGACATATACCATACAGGATACATACCAAACGATCTAAAAACATCAATTTTCATTGCATTGCCTAAAAAGAATGGTGCAGTTGAATGCAGTGACTTCAGAACAATAAGCCTAATGAGCCAGGTAACAAAAATTGTACAAAAAGTTATACAGGGAAGGATTCAGAAAAAAATCAATACTGAATTAGAGGAGCAACAATTTGGATTCAAGAAAACAGTGGGACAAAAGAAGCCATATTCAGCATGAGAACATTGATTGAAAAATACACAGAAGTAAACAAACCAATATATGCCTGCTTTATAGACTACACCAAAGCTTTCGATAGAATACACCATAACAAACTTATAAACTGCCTAAAGGATATAAATCTAGATGACGCAGACATACGACTAATATGTAATTTGTACTGGGAGCAAACAGCAATAATAAGATATAACAAGGAGAATTCTACACCCATGGACATAAAAAGAGGAGTAAGACAAGGATGCACCCTATCACCAAGCTTGTTCAATCTATACACTGAGCAAATCTTTAAAAACATCTCAGAGATACCAGGCCTAAACATTAATGGAAAATAATCAATAACCTAAGATATGCTGATGATACTGTTCTACTAGCAGAAAATCCTAAAGACCTACAACACTTACTCAATGTGATAAACACAACAAGCAAAAAATATGGACTAGAAATGAATATCAAAAAGACAAAAACTATGATCATAAACAAAGAAAATTCTCAAGACCTACAATTAAATATCACAGTTGAGGGAACACATCTGGAGACAGTCCAGAGTTACAACTACCTAGGACATACTATAACCAATGATGGAAAATGCAAAACTGAAATAAACAAAAGAATAGGTATGCAAATGTAATTTTAATGCTATGAAAAATATACTAACAACAAAACAAATATCAGCAGGGCTGAAACTAAGAATGGCAAAATGTTACATCTTCTCAATATTCCTGTATGGTGCAGAAACATGGACATTAGACAAGAAAACAGAACAGAAAATTGAAGCCTTTGAAATGTGGATTTATAGAAGAATAGGTAGAATTGGATGGAAACAAAAGATAACAAATGATGAAGTTTTAAAACAACTGAAAATAAAAAGAGAACTGCTGAACACAATAAGACAAGACAAATTAAATTTTTGGGGCACGTTAAAAGACACAACAGCCTACTAAAAGTAATATTGGAAGGAAAATACAAGGTAAAAGAGGCAGAGGTAGACCAAGACTAACATGGACGAGTAACATCAAAAGATGGACAAGTCAATCTATGACAGCCTGCACCATCAAAGCAAGAAACAGAGCAGAATGGCGATCCATGGCCGCCAACCTTCGTTGCGGAGAGGGCACACGATGATGATGATGATCATGAAAAACAACCTCCTCATTGTATTACGGCTAGAAATTTGTTAAATAAGTTTTGTGCTATGGGAAATGTGGAAGATGCTCCGTGATCTGGTAGGCCTGCTGTGCCTGAAAAAAAATGTCTGGATATCCAAGACATAATCTTGAAAAGTCCAAGCAACTACTTAAGGAAAATGTTGCAACAAGTGAATGTATCAGTGGGCACAGCGCACAAAATTCTTAAACTTCGGTTACATTTTTATCCATACAGGATTTCTGTTGTTTCTGAGCTAAAAGAATGTGACTATCAATCTAGGGTCAACTACTGACCGTGGTTTCAAGCATTTTTATCTGAAGAAGACGAATCGATACTTGATGTAACATTCTTCTCTCATGATGCATAGTTTCATCTATCTGGATGCGTTAATAGCCAAAATAGTCGTATTTGGAACAGTTTTAATCCCAATGCATTTCATGAAGTGCCTCTACACGATGCAAAAATTGGGGTATAATGTGCCATCAGTAGAAAACGTTAATTGGACCAATTTTCTTCAACAACACTATTAATGCGGATCGGTACCATACTGACATACTGGAACCTATTTTAGAACAGCTAAATGAACATGAAATAGAGGAAGTGTGGTTCCAGCAAGATGGTATTCACCTCACACACAGCTAGAGCATCGATGAATTTTTTTTAAAGAAATATTCGTAAAATGCATTATATCACATGGAATTTGGCCTCATCCCATCAAGGTCTTCTGGAGCCAAAAGAAAGATTATTGTACCAATTTGCCATAGAAGTTAGCAACTATATTCAAATCCAAGATGCTATGGCCAAGGCAAGGTTCACTTTGCTCATTCCCCTTTATCATTTGTCTGCTGCTTGTACTAAATTTCTCCATTGTTCTAGGTTTATCTTTTGTATTCATCTGAGGACCACTCCTCTTCATCATGTGCCTTTAAAAGAACATTAAATTGACATGGCTATGTTGTGTTGTGGTTTACAAGCTGAACTATTTGTGCTTTTCAGCTCACACACCCCACATAAGCAACACATATTTGGATGCCAGGTTTCCTTCAATCTTTGATTCCTATCCACTTGGCCTGACAAGTTAGTCTGTTTCCTGGACTAACACAGGGAGATAGTGTTGTGGGATTTTGATCACTTCTTATTTATTGATCATGATGTAGATGGTCAGCTAAGAGTTTCTAATTACTTTTAGCCAAATTGCTATTGGACATCTTGACAACATTCTAAGCATATAATCATAAGTTTAAAGCATATATCCTTACATTCTATGTATTTATATCTATGTGATAACAGCAAAATGCAACTTGTTTTACCACTTCCAGTTCTATGTAGTTCAGTTCTGGTTCATTCTTAACCACAGTGAGTGCATTTACTATTAATAGGAGATAAACTTGTACGGATGCAATACTGGTAGGATTTTAATAAAGGCAGCCTTTCTTTATAATAAAACATCTATTGAATTACACTGTTGTATAGTTTCAGAAGGGAGCCGTGATAGCTCAGTGGTTAGTGAACTGGACTACAAAGGACAAGAGGTAGGGTTCAATCCCAATTGACAGCTTCCAGGTTCACCCAGCCTTAAATGGGTACCAGATTTTTTCTAGGAAAGTAAAGTGGCATGGGCGTAATACCGACCACATTACCCCAAAAATCATGTGTTGAAGGCCTGTAAAATTTATGGTCACTAACACCATATTCACTATATGTGAATACTTCTCATTGTCTGATAATCTCAATACTTCTCATTGTCTGATAATCTCAATACTTCTCATTGTCTGATAATCTCAATACTTCTCATTGTCTGATAATCTCAATACTTCTCATTGTCTGATAATCTCAATACTTCTCATTGTCTGACAATCTCAATACTTCTCATTGTCTAGCTGTTGCCTGTCCCAGGAAGCATAATCTGCAAGTAGTTCCTAATATCTTATTTTCTGTCTTTTAGGACAGAAACTTTGCCCCCCATTAATGTTCTTTAAAGACCAATATGATTGTTGATATGCTATATTTTATCTAAAATAAAGTATAAAAAGTATAAATAAACAAAGAGAATTCGCATATTTTTAACGCTGAGATTCATAAAATATTTCATTTTAACTTGTTACAAGCAGCATGGATTAAAAAAAATATTTCATTATTACCAACACTGAAGACTATAAATATAAATAATTCTAAATCATTTATCTTTATGAACTTACGGAAACACTCTTTCCATATTTGGCATAATTGCTACTTTGATAATGAAACCACGTCTGTTAGTGATGCATCCATAGCAGGGCAGGTCGTATTGGTGTATAAGGAGTTGATTGAATTGTCGATCAAATCAGCTGAGTGGGATAGATACAACAGTGTCAGTGATTCACATAAAAGAAATAAACAATAACATGCATCACAAATGATGTTTTTTTTCATATATTACTTTATTTCAAATGTATATATTTTTTCCATATATTATATTATGTATACCAATGAGGAAATTCTCAAAGAGGCCAACACAAGAAGGGAGCTCCTAAAAAACATCAGAAAGAAACAATCAACATTTTTCGGGCACATCATGAGAAAAGGAAAGATGGAATACTTGGTTACAACTGGCAAAATACAAGGAAAGAGAGATCACAGATGATAAAGAGAGAAAATACTAGATAGCTTGGTGTCATGGCATGGCAAATAGTCAACAACAGAACTGATACGATGCACTGTAGATTGAAGATTGTGGAAGGACATGTGCCTATGCCAACCGGTATGGCACATCATGATGATGATGATATTATGTATGTATCTAACTATCTATTGACCTTTCGAGCCATAGGGTTATAAGCCCATATATATCTATGGGCCCATAGGGCATAGACCCAGATACTCTTTCTCTTATCTAAATTTTTATTCTAGCGGTTTTTAATGCTTGTAAAGATCGTTTATCACATCTCGCCATTTGTCTCTATTCTGTGCAAGCAACTCTATCTCATTGAGGGAGACGATTCCTGCTGCTCTTGCCTCTCAGATCAATGTTCTTCTCACTGTCTCTGAAAAGAACACAGATCAGAGAGGCATTAGCAATAGGAATATACAATATATGTATATATATATATAAAAGCTCCAGTTCTGCACCGTCCGCCAGGACACACAAGCTCATCTTCCTAGGCAGGAAGCCCAAGCCAACAATTTGGTACTATCTATCATATCAGCTGGGAATATGAGATTATCCACTCGGAGTATCAAGACACACATATTTCTATGACAATAAGGAAAGCAGACAGACATATTCACCATTTTGCTCAGATATGACACCATTGGGGTCACAGACAGAAGAAACACCAGGTCTCCTGCACTGTGCAAAGTCGTGCTGAGGGTTAGGGTAGTCAAACACTGACCAGTGGGTACGCACATTTTGTGTCCTCTGACTGACAACTGTTGTCGCTGTGAAGGCAAACGCGACCAGCAAGACAATGGTAGCTGGTAATTTGTCCATAGCTGTAAATATAATTGATATCATCTTTAAATAAACCGACATGAATTACTGAGATATTAGCAATAATAAAAACACTAACATACACAACAATCACGACTGTCTAAATTGATGGTACCCTTCGACTCACCATCTTGCAGACAGATTGTAAGCTAACTCGGCCAGTTCAGTATTACAGATATTAAATAACATGTGCTTCATTTCACTTATATTATAACATTTTTTAAAAATATCTATTAAGACAAGGGTCTTCAAACTTTATAAAACGATGCTACATTTTTTTTTTAATAACAAGAAATCACTACAATTAGAATTAGTGGTAATATTAAGTGAATGCAAAACATAAATAAACAAGAACAGAAAAATGTCTTTTAAAACAATATCGAAAAACGTGCGAGTTAGTGCAACAAATGAAACACCGACCAGCCGAGACGCAAACCTTGTACTACGACTACTGTCGTTGCTGAACTCACAGTACTACGCTTTTGGGATATGGTTTCAATGCAAGTTGTATTTAAGTGTGAAAAGAAGAATGCTAAGAAATATGAATGTTTATGTTTTAAGAAAGTCACGCAGGTACAAATATCAGGGCCGAATTTAGACCTTGCGAGGTCCTAAGCTGGCTAAGCTAAATGAAACCGTAGGCCCATGTTAACAACAGTAACACCTGAAATTCTGTCTATATCGCAGATTACAATATTTAAAAAAATGGAGTTATTTGAGTTGAGTTATTTGCGGATCATCAGCATTGCACTCCGAACATGTCCATAGGTGCTCAGATCCCCTCCTCAGCAATTCCCTGAGTGTCCAGCGACTGACGACTCCAGTTCTATGTTGGTTGATAAGTCTTCTTACACGACCACTAAGTGTCTCATTTCTGGCTGTGCCCAAATTAATTCCCATTTCCATCATCCGAAGAAGTGACGTGGATCTGTGTTTGTCGAAGTCATGTGCTCTTCCCACATCTTGGAGGGCATTGATGATGTCCGCCCGATCTAGTGGTTGCCCGTCCTCAACGACAGCGCAGCTAGCCAACCTGTCCGCTCTTTCATTTCCCCGTACTCCCGCATGTCCAGGGACATAGACAAAAAAAAAAATTATCCCCATCGAAGACAGACGAGATTAACAAGCTTCTATTTGCAAACAATCATGGACTAATATAAAGAAAATAGAAAACATACAAGAACATTTAATTAGACATAACAGCACATGCACTCAATACAACATGAAAATCAACAAAACTGAGGTCATGATTATCGCAAAAGAGAAATATAAAAGCAACAAAACGATGGACAGCAGGAAACTAAAACAAGTGGAGGAATTGAACTATCTAGGAAGTCTAGTGACAAACGATAATTCACAAACGGCAGTAATCGACTCAAGATGCAACAAGGGTGGTCAAATCGTTGGACAGCTAACACCACTATGGAGGCAAAACAGACGCGCTGCAACACAATCTTCATTCAAACGTTGTACTACCACCAATGCCAGTCCTGGACCCTAGATGCAAGAACAATCAGAAAAATAATCACTAGCGAGATGAATTGTATTAGACGGATTATAGGAAAGAACATGAGAGATAAGATCAGAAATGAAGAACTGAGAGAAAAAAAGCTAGGAATAATTGCTGCCAACAACTAGAAAACATAACAACAGCAGAGGCGAAAAGAAGAGCAAAAAACCGCAAATTATATATCCCGTCGACGCTGAAAGGCAAATGAGGAAGGAAAGAAGAACATCCCCTCATATCGTGAGGCCCTTTGTAGTAGCTTATTTAGCCTAAACCTAAATCCATCCCTGTTGTACGTAACACAATTGATCATCTTTATATGATCGTAGGGGCCTGTAAAGTGTGTGGTTGTAATGGTCCGTTTTTTTACAGTAACAAAACCACTTGTTGACTTGGCGTCGGAGTATTTTAGATGCTGGTTGTTTTTTTTGCCACTTATCTTATGCTTACCTATTATCTTATGGCTATATTCTGGTTCAACACAAACTACTCTTGGCTCATAGCTCATGTTGTAAAGTACATCACAATTAGTCAAATAAACACGTCTCCATGTTGGGCACAATTGGGGACGGGAAAGCTAAATGATGGAACACTCCAAACTGTGTATGTAGACTTCAAAGCTACTCTCAGGCCGACACAGACACAGCGCACAGAAACCGTATCTATCCATGTATGAGGATTCACTGTTCTTGTTTTGTTTTTAGGTCCGTAGTTGAGCCCTCTCTATTAATTGTTTTTCTTAGTTTCTTTCGTCAGGATTTCTGCTTTAGTAATAGTGAATGTTTTACGATAGTAGCTTGATGGAAGAACCGTCCATAGCAAACGTAAAGGAAAAACTCCTTATTCTTTTCTGTCTAATTCGCCTTTCACAGTTCTTTGTCACTGATACTTGAGTTGATTTGCTCATTTTTACCTTTCTAAGAAGATAAAATAGACATGCTTCTTCTACTACACATTCATATCGAGAAAATAAGAAGCTGTATCTACAAATTAGGAAAAAATCTTTTTTGTTTAAAAAATTAATATTGCCCACCCCCACCCCCACTCAAAGGAAATTCTTAGATTTCCCCATCTTGGATTTTTTTGTTAAGGATTATTTAACTTCTATTATTTATGACCATATTTAACTTCTATTATTTATGACCTTATTTAACTACTATTATTTTTTACCTTATTTAACTACTATTATTTTTTACCTTATTTAACTACTATTATTTATGACCTTATTTAACTAATATTATTTATGACCTTATTAACTACTATTATTTATTACCTTATTTAACTACTATTATTTATTACCTAATTTAACTACTATTATTTATTACCTTATTTAACTTCTTATTATTCATTACCTAATTTAACTACTATTATTTATTACCTTATTTAACTTCTATTATTTATGACCTTATTTAACTACTATTATTTTTTACCTTATTTAACTACTATTATTTTTTACCTTATTTAACTACTATTATTTATGACCTTATTTAACTAATATTATTTATGACCTTATTTAACTACTATTATTTATTACCTTATTTAACTACTATTATTTATGACCTTTTTTAGCTACTATTATTTATTACCTTATTTAGCTACTATTATTTATTACCATATTTAACTTCTGTTATTTATTACCTTTTTATCTACTATTATTTATGACCTTATTTAACTACTATTATTTATTACATTATTTAACTTCTATTATTTATTACATTATTTAACTTCTATTGTTTATTACCTTATTTAACTTCTATTATTTATTAGCTTATTTAACTTCTATTATTTATTACCTTATTTAACTTCTATTATTTATTACCTAATTTAACTACTATTATTTATTACCTTATTTAACTACTATTATTTATTACCTTATTTAACTACTATTATTTATTACCTTATTTAACTTCTATTATTTATTACCTTATTTAACTTCAATTATTTAATACCTAATTTAACTTCTATTATTATTACCTAATTTAACTACTATTATTTATTACCTTATTTAACTACTATTATTTATTACCTTATTTAACTTCTATTATTTATTACCTTATTTAACTACTATTATTATTACCTAATTTAACTACTATTATTTATTACCTTATTTAACTACTATTATTTATTACCTTATTTAACTTCTATTATTTAGTACCTAATTTAACTACTATTATTTATTACCTTATTTAACTTCTATTATTTATTAGCTTATTTAACTACTATTATTTATTACCTTTTTATCTACTATTATTTATTACCTTATTTAACTTCTATTATTTATTACCTTATTTAACTTCTATTATTTATTACCTTATTTAGCTACTATTATTTATTACCATATTTAACTTCTGTTATTTATTACCTTTTTATCTACTATTATTTATTACCTTATTTAACTACTATTATTTATTACCTTATTTAACTTCTATTATTTATTACCTTATTTAACTTCTATTATTTATTACCTTATTTAACTTCTATTATCTATTACCTTATTTTCTACTACTATTATTTCCTTATTTAACTACTATTATATTATTACCGTATTTAACTACTATTATATTATTACCGTTTTTAACTACTATTATTTATCACCTTATTTAACTTCTATTATTTATTACCTTATTTAACTTCTATTATTTATTACCTAATTTAACTACTATTATTATTACCTAATTTAACTACTATTATTTATTACCTTATTTAACTTCTATTATTTATTACCTTATTTAGGTACTATTATTTATTACCATATTTAACTTCTGTTATTTATTACCTTTTTATCTACTATTATTTATTACCTAATTTAGCTACTATTATGTATTACCTTATTTAACTTCTATTATTTATTACCTTATTTAACTTCTATTATTTATTACCTTATTTAACTTCTATTATTTATTACCTTATTTAACTACTATTATTTATTACCTTATTTAACTTCTATTATTTATTACCTAATTTAGCTACTATTATGTATTACCTTATTTAACTTCTATTATTTATTACCTTATTTAACTTCTATTATTTATTACCTTATTTAACTTCTATTATTTATTACCTTATTTAACTACTATTATTTATTACCTTATTTAACTTCTATTATTTATTACCTTATTTAACTTCTATTATTTATTACCTTATTTAACTTCTATTATTTATTACCTTATTTAACTACTATTATTTATTACCTTATTTAACTACTATTATATTATTACCGTATTTAACTACTATTATATTATTACCGTTTTTAACTACTATTATTTATTACCTTATTTAACTACTATTATTTATTACCTTATTTAACTACTATTATTTATTACCTTATTTAACTTATATTATCTGACCTTATTCCACTACTAAAATATCGCCCACATTTGTCAGCCGTGCTTTCGGCGTCGAGAGAAGATATAGTTTGTGGTTTGTTGCTCTTCTGTTGGATTTTCTTGCTATTATGTTGGATTTTCTTGCTATTATGTTGGATTTTCTAGCTATTATGTTCCTTTTCTCCTTAGCGTTCACCCGTTAAAATGGCGGGGATAAGTTATGTCCTTAATATACGACAAAGCCCCGATATCTGCGCCTTTCGACCCGATATATCCGTCTTCGGCATTGATGAGTAGATTTGTTTAACAATTTTTGCCCAACAGTGGCCATTTTTTTCCTACTCTTTCTGACTTTTAACTGCCAACTATTCTTAAACATGCGTGTGGACCTCCTCTTCTGTCTTTCGTTGTTTTCCAAGAGGGCTGGACATCGGATCTCACTACCCAGAGAGGGCTGGACATCGGATCTCACTACCCAGAGAGGGCTGGGCATCGGATCTCACTACCCAGAGAGGGCTGGACATCGGATCTCACTACCCAGAGAGGGCTGGACATCGGATCTCACTACCCAGAGAGGGCTGGACATCGGATCTCACTACCCAGAGAGGGCTGGACATCGGATCTCACTACCCAGAGACCAGGGGAAGATAAAGCCACAAAGAAATCACGGATTCGATTTTGAAAAATTCTCACCACATGTGGTAGAGATCAAACCCGGTCCCTTCCTACCCAGAGGCCTACAGCTTATCTCTAGACCACCTAGCCGTCTCTTAGCTTTACTAATATTAAATTAATACGATATATTTCATATATTTTTTGTGGTTGGCCATTGTGTCTGCTGTTCCCGCAATGTTTATTGCAGGCTCGTTGTATTGTGTTTTGATTTTTCTGTCAGTTCACAGAGCCTTTTTGAACGTTGTTTCTTTAGGGCTGAAACACATCTCATGCCAGTTTGAATGTTAGCATTTACATACACTAAAACATTTTGGCAAGTATCTCTTGAGAAGTATACACGACCGCTAACATGACCAATGAGATCTGACACCATGAAACGGTTATTTCAGTTGGTGCTATACTTTAAACTGTTGTTATTTTGTGTTTTAAAATATAACAGATAACGTAAGTGTACAAATGCGTATTAATTAATCTGTTTTCACTCACTATGACAGGTAACGGAACCAGAACTGTAGCGCGGAAATGAAAACTGAGTGGCAAGTTACACTTTATTCTTGTGACTGAATCTAATCGTAGAAGTGCGGTGACTCAGGACGCGAAGATCCCCTTTAAACTTCTGGTTAAATGTCTGGGAGGTTTAAAAAGTTCGGCGCAACAAGAAGGCAATTTAGCGTCCCATTTTTATCATCACCCACATAGATGAGCAGACATATCATACACAGACATTATTATTTTTTAAATACAAATTTTAGTTGAGAGTGGGAAGTTGTAAGCACTTGTACATGGCACAACAAGTGCACAATATGCTTGAAATGGTGGACACTTCAGTAGTTATGACGCTATAGAGAAATTACAAGGGTGGTCTTCCTGTTGACAGAGCTTTCAATTACAGCGCCCAGTTAACGCCACCTAGCCCTTTTAAAGGAGAGTTAATGAATGATAGGACCGTTTTAAATGTGGCTATTTTTACTTGTTTAATGTGGCGTGGCGCGTCGGCACGCTGGCTACTCGAATTTAAAAAAAAAAAAAAAAAAAAAAAAAGTATCTTTACGTCACATAGTACCATTGCTGGTGTATGACGGGGGGGGGGGGGGGGGGCAACGATAGGACCAGAGAAATAAAGGCCGCTTGGTCAAAGCAGTCGCCACGACGTGTGAGACTCGGGATTTTATTTCACCCCCGATAGAAAAAATCCTTTCTGTCTACCGCGGGCTTCGAACGCCGTACGTCAAGCGGGACAATGGTTTTAGCCGCACGGCCACGCGCACCTCATGGCTACTGAAATAACGGCAGATATTTATTTATTGGTTTGAAGGTCGAGGTGACGATAACGAAAGACCCATACTTGCGCTGATGGTGCGCAACTGCTCTCTCTCTCTCTCTCTCTCTGTATGTATATACGCATATGCATGCATGCATATATGTACTTGTATGTATAATAATGTATGTGTGTACGTGTGTGTATAAGAAAGAATAAAAAACAGTAAGAATTCCGTCACTCCTTGAGTAAGACGTAAATTGTGTCTGGAACCTCCCAGGGGAAGGAATGTACTCAAAGTGTATCAAGAGACATAAAATGCGCCAGAACATTGCACTTTACACATGAGATATGGCCAACGCCATCTTAATAGAGCTGAAAGTGCCATTCGAATCAAGGATAGAGGAACAACGTATCTTTCAACTAGCCAAATACAAGGATCTTCGGCTCCGAGCTGAGACAGCAGGGGTTCCAGGTTAGGGTGTTTGCTGTGGAAACTAGTGCCATAGAATTCACTACATCATCCCTCTACGACCTATTAAAGAAACTAGGAATTAAAGGGGGAATGCAAACAAGAACAATATAGGTTTTTGCTGAGTCAGCTAAAAGAGCATCATGCTGGCTCTGGCGAAACCGAGACATATCAACAATCTCAAAATAATCTGACGTTCAAACGATTAGGCGACTAATTTACACATCGATCACACCTGATTCCCACGTAAGTCAACAACATAGCGACACTGAAATCCTGGAATATCCGATTTGCGGACGATAAGCAATAAGAAATTGCATCTACATCATCAACCTCAACTTGTTCGGTGAGCTACACCGGACGTTTGCAATACCGACAGTTCAAAGGAATTAAGTTCCCAGCCCGACTTATCTCTATCATATATTATCAATTTCTGATCCACTCCTTCCCGTCGAATTACACCATGCCAAAGCAGCTTGTACGCGAGTCTATATAAAATTGCATTAACTATTGCGTTTGAATAACAAGCCACTTTAGATTACTACCACCACGAAGAGGACATCTATATGCTGGGTTAGAACTAACACAAGTAAAGAGACAAGTACCACAATACCAGAAGTACACACATATACCACATATATACGGCCGGGTGGGAGCCGCGATAGCTCAGTGGTTAGTGAACTGGACTACAAAGGACAAGAGGTAGGGTTCGATCCCAACCTATGGCTTCCGGTTCACCCGGCCTTTAATGGGTACGGGATTTTTTTTTTCTGAGAATGTAAAGCGGCACGGGCGTAATACCAACCACATTACCCCAAAAATCATGTGCCGAATGTCTGTAAAATTATAGTTACTTACACCGTATTCCCTATACGCCACTTGGCGTGACGGAGGTACTTTACTTTTTCTTTTTTAATACGGCCGGGTAGACACCGTAGATTCGACCAGATGTGTTGAGTAGAGTAAGTGTAGTTATTTTGTGCCGAATTTATACTGTTTTAGAGTTCAATGCAGCAGGAGGTCGACCCTGGGACTCATGACCCAGGCGGGCCCACTTCCCATAGAGTGTCAAGAAGCTGAAGAACCGAAACACTTCATCGATGGAGTCCTTGTCTGGTGATCAGATTTTGCCTCCTGCTGCGGAGCTCTGTATAAGTTTCCTATTACTTCGACCATTGGCACATACTTTTTTTGGTCACGTGATTATTCAGGAAGTGCGAAACAGAATCCAGCTATCATCAATACCAGTTAGAGTAGAGACTTATTGTTCAGATTAAAAGAAATAAAATTAAATTGTTACGAACACGTCACAAGACCTACCTGCCTTACCAAGATCGGTTTACAGGTCACATTACCAGGAAAAAGAAGAGAAGGTAGTCAGAGAAAGAAGTGGGAAGATAATGTCAGAGAATGACAAGATTAACCTTCGCATGTTAAGAGTTAGCTCTCAATCTTGAAAGTTAGAAGAAAATTGCGAGGACTTCTTCAAGAGAGATCCATCGACCGTGATGCATGTCTACAGAATTCGTGATTGCTGTTGGTTAACTCCAGGGCTTTTATCAGCCGGATTGTCCGAAACGCGCTTCGGTAATCTTTTTAAAAAGAATGTCACGATCCAGCGATACACATTTTAAGTAAATGCTTGCTTGCGTTCGTACGATGACTAAAGGAGTATACCTCTTCATCATCCGCCCTTAAAAGGACGTTAAGTGGACGTTTCTGCGTTGTGTTGTAGTGTGTAGTATAACTGTGATATTTGCGCCTTTTGGCCCAACACATCCGACTTCAGCATGATATTTTTCAGTACCGGGTTGTCTTCCCTCTTCGATTGCTACTCGCTTGGTCAGACTAGACAGGTCAGTCTGTTATTAGAGGCACCGCGGAGAAGTGGAGCAGGGCCTGGATGGTTCTGGTTCACCGATCCTAGCGCAAGCCATCAACTGTGGGTCGCTGACAACTTCCAGCTCTGGTGCTGTGAGGCACGCCTTCGCCTCCATTTTAAGCAAATAAAAGCTACAATTGACATGTTCATGCAGTGTCGTCGACAGAAATAATACCATTGTAAGTAAATCTTCAAGGTTCTCGTTTATCACGATTTTCTCGTTTCATGGGGTAGGATGGTAGCGTTCCCGTAAATCTTGCTTTCAGAAAAAAAAGTTGTTTAACAATACCGCCATTTTTTTACGGAAAAGTATCTCCATTATCCACTTATGGTTTTAAATCAAACCCGACCTCTATTTACGTTAGAAATGGCTTAGACACGCGAGGCACTTATGTCATATTTATTATTATTATTATTTTTTAATTTGGTCTCACTGCCTTGTTAAAACGTCTCGGTGAATCGATGGTGTCCCATAAAAGGGAGTAAAAATCCCTTCCAGCTTTATCTGATCACAACCACATGTAGAAAAGGCCCTGAACATAATTCTACTAGCGTGACGTCATCGGTCAAGGTTACCTTTGCTAACTATAGATGACTGACATAATCCTACCTACAACAGCCAACGCATCGCTGTAAACCTGGTGTGGCGCTCAGGACTTACCTATAGATGGCTGTGGTCTGACAATACCAATACTCGGCGTTGTACATTCCTCAAACGATATCAAGTGGTACGATCCTGCATTCTTCTTCAAAAGTCGAGTGGGTAATGTTGGAGTCAAAGACAATATCTCTACTGTCATGTTAACGTTCTTTATGTACTTCCCATTTTTGCCACACCTTTTTTCTCTTCGTAAATCCGCTCCTCACTCAGTTGATGACAGTACATTAATTATGAATACTAATTAAATGCATCGCCCACATTTTTTAACTGACGTAATGGAGACTTCCCACTGCGTCATTAAGAAACAATATTACCATTCTACCCCCATTGACCTACGCACACTAGTTCTTTCTATTTTTTTTTCTTTTAGAGTTTTGAAATCAAGGATGGAAAACAAATCCAGTCATCAAACGATCAGAGTTTTGAAATCAAGGATGGAAAACAAATCGAATCATCAAACGATTAAAGTTTTGAAATAAAAGGTGGAATATTTCTTTTTCTGCAGGGATCATGACTCTTTCAAAATGGAGTTTGAACATTTGCTATATGTTTCAACATTTTGCTTGCACCGAATAGTTTCTCCACTAAGATAACTTTGCCATGGGCCACATTTTCTTCCGAAAATCTGTGTACAGGAGGCAGTCCTGTGTAGAATGCTTTGCTGTCATATCTGCTAGGATGTAGTCTGGCAGACTGATGGTATCCATCTTGAGTTTAAATAGCGTACATATAGTACCTCATTCTTTTATGATCATTGCGGAGGCGGAGTGTAATAACTTCTCTCTCTCTCTCTCTCTCTCTCTCTCTCTCTCTCTCTCTCTCTCTCTCTCTCTCTCTCTCTCTCTCTCTGAGAATTGATCATCCACCTCCTCATTGTTTTTGGGCGGTCTTGTTTCTATTTTGAATCGTATTGCCTTTAATGACAAATTTAACTTTTTCATATGTCATGAGATGATTTTGTGGTACTTTCGATTCTTCTTTGACTAGTCTATCTGCATACTCGTTTCCTTGTAATTCGCAATGGGGTCGATCCACTGGTTGAACATTTTTATTTTCGTATTTAGCCTACATTTTTTTTAAATTTCTATGTATTTCCCAGTGTCACGAAGGCTCCCCTTGAATTTTTATCCTTATTTTGGTATCATTCTCTGTTCATTCTTCTTTGTCAAAATTACTTTCCAGTTATATGTAAGATTGCACGTCTTGTAGAAGTGTTTATCCTATTGTTATTTGGTTATTACCAACTGCATTAATTTTCATGAATTTTGGTCTTACCTCTATTTATTTTCAATCCCAGCTGTTGTGATCTCTCATCAAGTATGCTCATTTGATCCTGCATCTGTTGATGATTATGTAATAGGCGAGCTATGTCATCAGCAAAGTCGAAGCCCTCAAGTTGCTTGGTCAGTGACCACTGGATTCCATGTTTTGTTGTTCTGAGTTATTCTCATAATCCAATCTATCACCAGCAGAAAGAGAAATGGAAATAGAAGGCATCTCTGTCTTACTCCTGTTCTTATTTCAGATGCTTCTGTAAGCTGCCATTTGTGCACAACATTACATTTCACTCCTTCATGCTTTGTTCGTATCAGGTTAATAAACTTTATGGGAATTCAGTGATGACTCTGTAACTTCTAAAACATTCCTTTGTCTAAATTATCAAGTGCCTTTTCGTATGAATCCTATATAAAGTTGGGGTTGTAGTTCTAGGTTATTATTCGTAAGGAAGTAACTTGATCAGTGCATGACATATTTTTACTAAAACCTGCTTGTTTATCTCTCAAATGTTTCTTTATAACCTCTTCAAGTCTTTCCAGAATAATTCTGCTAGTATTTTTCCTGACACTAATAGCAGCACAACCCCCATATAATTTGTGCACTCCTGTAAACTTACATCCTTTAGTCGTTTGATCATATAACTTACTTTACAGCCTTCAGGCATTTCTTCTCTCTCCCATATTTTATCAAGTAGTTTATGTAACATCTTGGTAGTGATGCTAATATCTGCGTTGATGGCTTCTGAATGAATTTTATCCGTTCCTGTTGCTTCTCCTAGTAAAATAAATCTCGGTCTATCATTTCCTCAAGCAAAATAATCATGACCGCGACTGGGAGTGCAACTGTCACTAAATGGTCAACAAACAAATATACCAGCCAATTGGTAAAACGCATTTTCGTGGCAGGTAAACCAAATTACATGCTGGCATGTATTTCAGGCTTTAAGTCAATAAACCAGAATAAGAACGTAAATGTGATGTAACATAGTTTTAAACAGGCTAGTCACTTAAAGCTTCCATTTTTTTTTTCATTTTTTTACATTTGCTTTTCAACGTCGAGGGGAGATATGGTTTGCGGTTTTTTGCTCTTCTGTTAACACAACGAGCCTTCAGCAAACGTTGTGAGAACACCAGACCCAATAGTCGAACACGAAAAGATGGATGGAAGGAATATTAGAAGCACTAGAAAGCATAACAGCAGCAGAGGCGAACAGAAGAGCACAAGACCGCGAATTATACCTCCCCTCGACGCTGTAAGGAAAATGAGGAACGAAGAAGAAGTAGTAGTTGTTATGTTTCCTAGTGTTTCTGAGAATGTTCGAAAACCAACAGTGGGGACTAAATAAATATACGATTCATTTTTAAAATGTGTCCACATCTATCTATCTTTCCGATTATCTGGCCTTTTGTAGGACAGCCTGACTATTGCCTATCTGTCTACATATATTTCTGTCTGTCTTTTTAATTTGTCTGCCTGTGTTCATCCGGACACAAGCACACAGCCATGTGTTCACTTTCTGTGCGGTTTCACCAGCAGTTTTATCCACCAAGCCAAGCGTATTAGTAGACAAACACCAGACATGCAAGAGTTGTTAACCCCCTACTGCCCATACCAGAACATACTCCTGGACAGAGGAATCAGGATTATCAATACAAATACGGACAGAAGTGAAAGGAATAGTTAACAAAGAAGAACAAATTAGTCTACAGCGAAAAACAATCTCTCAGTTTCCTGGATGAAGAATACCCACAAGACCTATGGATTCGTGTGTACACAGATGGATCAGCACAGAATGCAGTAAAGAATGGGATCAGGTGCATATATAGAGTACACAAATAACACTAGGGATATGAATAAAATAGCAACAGGAAAATATTGTCACAATTATGATGCAGAAGGGTGTCCGGTTAGCGCAATCGATAGGCGGTTGGCTTACCACGGCAACAGCCGGGGTTCGTAATCCTGGCGAGGACACCTGGGTTTTACTAATTCCCTAAAAATTAGTAGGAGCCGCGATAGCTCAGTGGTTAGTGAACTGGACTACTACGGACAAGGGGTAGGGTTCGATCCCAACCGACGGCTCCGGGTTCACCCAGCCTTAAATGGGTACCGGATTTTTCTGGGAAAGTAAAAGCAGCACGGGCGTAATACCGACCACATTACCCCAAAAATCATGTGCTGAAGGTCTGTAAAATATAGGGTCACTAACACCATATTTCCCTATACGCCACTTGGCGTGACGGGGGGTACTTTTTACTTTACTTATGATGCAGAAATACAAGCAATAAAGTTGGCAATAGAAAAACTGCTGAACAGTAATCTTAGCCCACAGTCTGTAGTGTTTTTGACAGATGCAAGATCAGTACTCTAGGCATTACAATCCAGAAATTACCACATCTGCAGACCTTATTGACTGAACTCTGCAAGCACCACAGGGTTGCCCTGCAGTGGATCCCATCTCACTGTGGAATACCAGGAAATGAGAAAGCAGATCAGTTGGCAAAGGAAGGTTCAACAGGCACACAACTAGATACATACCATCATAAGAAACAGGTAATCAAATCAATCAGAGGACCACAAGCCCCAAATCAGGATGCCTTTCATAATATGAATAGACATAAACAACTTATCATTATACGCCTCAGAACAGGACACAATCGACTCCATAGTCACAAGTGTACAAAATTCAAGATCGGCACCTCAACTACTTGTACATGTGGACAGGCGCACCAGACTGCTGAACACATACTTCAAGATTGCACAGAATATAGTAGACTAAGGAAAATCCATTGGCCCATAGATACAACACTACAGACAAAACTATATGGGCCACTGCAAGAATTACAAAAGACAGTAACATTTATACAGGAAACGACATTGCAGATAAAGACAATACTTCTGGTGAACGAAAGATAAATAGATAGATGTGCGGTTTCACCATATGTCTTTTGGCGTGTGCTGAGACTGCTATGATGGGGACTGCAGCTACTTTGTTCGAGAGATGATATATTAATTCAGATGATTCCACTGGCACGGGCGGTTGAGCAATTTTAATTCGTTTGCAGTGATACCGGAGCCTTCCATTACCATACATATAACCATAGCAGTCACATACATCTATCACCCCTTGTATCCATTTCCCATCCACCAACCATCAATCTATCAAATTTAATTTAATTTGCATATCTACCCACCCACCTGTATATTTGTAGATTTAAAAAAGAACGTGTTGCAGTTTACACTGAAGCTTCATTTTTTAGCTCTTCGTGCACACTAATAATTTTTGGACCGGGTTTGCCTTTCTTCTTCGACACACAAACACACATAATACGTGCTGGTATTTGGCTCCTCACAGTTTTAACTTTTATTCTACATTAGCTCTTCTACTTGCACACAAACAACCTATTGGATACTTTAAGTGCCTTACTTAGGTGCTTATTCAGAAACACAATCTATCAATCTATCTATGATTCATCTATCAACCTATCTATGATCCTTCTATCAGCCTATCTATGATTCATCTATCAACCTATCTATGATCCTTCTATCAACCTATCTATGATTCTTCTATCAGCCTATCTATGATTCTTCTATCAGCCTTTCTATGATTCTTCTATCAGCTTATCTATGATTCTTCTATCAACCTATCTATGATCCTTCTATCAACCTATCTATGATTCTTCTATCAGCCTATCTATGATTCTTCTATCAACCTATCTATGATTCTTCTATCAACCTATCTATGATTCTGCTATCAACCAATCTATGATTCTTCTATCAACCTATCTATGATTCTTCTATCACCTATCTATGATTCTTCTATCAACCTATCTATGATTCTTCTATCAACCAATCTATGATCCTTCTATCAACCTATCTATGATTCTTCTATCAACCTATCTATGACTCTTCTATCAACCTATCTATGATTCTTCTATCAGCCTATCTATGATCCTTCTATCAACCTATCTATGATTCTTCTATCAGCCTATCTATGATCCTTCTATCAGCCTATCTATGATTCTTCTATCAACCTATCTATGATCCTTCTATCATCCTATCTATGATCCTTCTATCAGCCTATCTATGATTCTTCTATCAACCTATATATGATCCTTCTATCAATCTATCTATGATTCTTCTATCAGCCTATCTATGACTCTTCTATCTATGATCCTTCTATCAATCTATCTATGATTCTTCTATCAGCCTATCTATGATTCTTCTATCTATGATCCTTCTATCAAACTATCTATGATCCTTCTATCAAACTATCTATGATCCTTCTATCAAACTATCTATGATCCTTCTATCAAACTATCTATGATCCTTCTATCAGCCTATCTATGATCCTTCTATCAAACTATCTATGATCCTTCTATCAACCTTTTTATGATTATTCTATCAGCCTATCTATGATCCTTTTATCAACCTATCTATGATTCTTTATCAACCTTTCTATGATTCTTATATCAGCCTATCTATGATCATTCTATCAACCTATCTATGATACTTCTATCAACCTATCTATGATTCTTATATCAGCCTATCTATGATCCTTTTATCAGCCTATCTATGATCCTTCTATCAACCTATCTGTGATTCTTCTATAAACCTATCTATGATCCTTCTATCAACCTATCTATGATTCTTCTTTCAACCTATCTATGATTCTTCTATCAGCCTATCTATGATTCTTCTATCAACCTCTCTATGATCCTTTTATCAGCCTATCTATGATCCTTCTATCAGTCTATCTATGATTCTTCTATCAACCTATCTATGATCCTTCTATCATCCTATCTATGATCCTTCTATCAGCCTATCTATGATTCTTCTATCAACCTATCTATGATCCTTCTATCAATCTATCTATGATTCTTCTATCAGCCTATCTATGACTCTTCTATCAGCCTATCTATGATTCTTCTATCAACCTATCTATGATCTTTCTATCAAACTATCTATGATTCTTCTATCAGCCTATCTATGATTCTTCTATCTATGATCCTTCTATCAAACTATCTATGATCCTTCTATCAACTATCTATGATCCTTCTATCAAACTATCTATTATCATCCTTCTATCAGCCTATCTATGATCCTTCTATCAGCCAATCTATGGTCCTTCTATCAAACTATCTATGATCCTTCTATCAACCTTTTTATGATTATTCTATCAGCCTATCTATGATCCTTTTATCAACCTATCTATGATTCTTTATCAACCTTTCAATGATTCTTATATCAGCCTATCTATGATCATTCTATCAACCTATCTATGATACTTCTATCAACCTATCTATGATTCTTCTATCAGCCTATCTATGATCCTTTTATCAGCCTAGCTATGATCCTTCTATCAACCTATATGTGATTTTTCTATAAACCTATCTATGATCCTTCTATCAACCTATCTATGATTCTTCTTTCAACCTATCTATGATTCTTCTATCAGCCTATCTATGATTCTTCTATCAACCTCTCTATGATCCTTCTATCAATCTATCTACGATTCTTCTATCAACCTATCTATGATCCTTCTATCTATGATTCTTTATCAACCTATCTATGATTCTTCTATCTATTGATTCTTATCAACATATCTTTGATTTTTCTATCAACCTATCTATGATTCTTCTATCTATTGATTCTTTATCAACTTATCTATGATTCTTCTATCAACCTATCTATGATTCTTCTATCATCCTATCTATGATCCTTCTAACTATGATTCTTTATCAACCTATCTATGATTCATCAATCAATCTATCTATGATTCTTCTATCAACCTATCTATGATTCTTCCATCAACCAATCTATGATTCTTCTATCAACCAATCTATGATTCTTCTATCAGCCTATCTATGATTCTTTATCAACCTATCCATGATTCTTTATCAACCAATCTATGATTCTTCTATCAACCAATCTATGATTCTTCTATCAACCAATCTATGATTCTCCTATCAACCTATCTATGATTCTACTATCAACCAATCTATGATTCTTCTATCAACCTATCTATGATTCTTCTATCAACCTATCTATGATTCTTCTATCAACCTATCTATGATTCTTCTATCAACCTATCTATGATTTTTCTATCAACCTATCTATGATTCTTCTATCAACCTATCTATGATTCTTCTATCAACCAATCTATGATTCTTCTATCAACCTATCTATGATTCTTCTATCAACCAATCTATGATTCTTCTATCAACCTATCTATGATTCTTCTATCAACCTATCTATGATTCTTCTATCAACCTATCTATGATTCTTTTATCAACCTATCTATGATTCTTCTATCAGCCAATCTATGATTCATCAATCAATCTATCTATGATTCTTCTATCAACTTATCTATGATTCTTCTATCAACCTATCTATGATCCTTCTATCAACCTATCCACGATTCTTCTATCAACCAATCTATGATTCATCAATCAATCTTTCTATGATTCTTCTATCAACCGATATACTGTTCTTATATCAACCAATCTATCATTCTTCTATCATACATTGCGACTGATCAGAAAGAGTTGTGCCGCTTATATTATTTTTTTTTTTTAAACGTCGTTGGTGGACTATTGAATTTTCCACACAAAAAAGTACCAAAAATAATTTTTTTAAATTCCTCTTTAAGAGCATCATCAGCACAAAAATGAATGAAGTCAGTAGCTTCCAACGTTTCACAAACTGGAACTGCTCTTACTTATTATAAATACCAGTGGTTAAGTAACAAAAGGAATGGAACTGACGCATAGCATATTCACATATAAATGGTGCAAAAGTTATACATAAGTTTATTGAATTGCTAAACTACCGTTTTGTGGTTAAGGCAAATAGCTGACTTGTGCAGGTAAACGCGATTTAACCACGTAAAGTATAACATTAATAACTTTTGTTGCAATAAATCGTAAGAATCATACAAACCTGGACAGAAAGCAACCGGGAAGCTCAACCAAATTGCAGAACACAAGCAACGAACAGACAAGCCACAATCGAAGCTGGGAGAAAGTGTGGCGGTTCTCTACACAAATATTCTCCAGGAAACAAGTAGCTCTGTTCTGCACCAACACTCCTTCAACACTCCTCAAGTAAAGTTATTTATAGACAGATGTGCTCATGTTTTGGGTCTAACAGACCAGGTAAAGAGATTTGAACGCATGGTGGGAAGTGAATATACACGAAACACTCCTCGTTGGTTGAAGGCAGGGATGCTAGTTTGACATTTCACGTAGGTTTAAGGCACTGGTTTATCAAGTTGAACACTAACCACAAGTGGTAGAAACACGCGCTCATGTGTACACATTCATGCACACATACACAAACGTGACGTATATTTAGTGTACACCACATAATCACAGTGTTATTGTAAACGTGGATTTGTGGAAAATGTAGATTTATAGAAGAATAGGTAGAATTGGATGGGAAAAAAAAAAGAAAACAAACGATTAAGTTTTAAAACAACTAAAAATGAAAAGAGAACTACTAAACACAATTCAAACAAGACAAATGAAATTTTTTGGGGCATGTTAAAAGCCACAACAGCCTAATAGAATAAATATTGGGAAGGAAAATACAAGGCAAAAGAGGCAGAGACAGACCAAGACTAACATGGACGAGTAACATCAAAAGATGGACAAGTCAATCTATGACAATCTCCACCACCAAAGCAAGAGACAGAGTGGAATGGCGCTCCATGGTAGCCAACTTTCGATGCGGAGACGGCACGCGACGATGACAATGATTGTAAACGTATGTCTTCATGCTTTAACATTGTTCTAATACATGTATTTATTTCAGCGTTGCTTGATTCTTAACATGAAAGTCGGTATCCAATGTTTTGTGAAGTTGTTCCTTTATCAATTTTATGTTAAATCACAAACTGTAATAGGGAGCAGCGAAAGCTCAGTGGTTAGTGAACTGGACTACAAAGGACAAGGGTAGGGTTCGATTCCAACCGACGGCTTCCGGGTTCACCTAGACTTAAATTGGTACCGGATTTTTTATGGGAAAGTAAAGCAGCAGGGGCGTAATACCGACCACATTACCCCAAAAATCATGTGCTGAAGGTCTGTAAAATATAGGGTCACTAACGCCACTTGGCGTGACGGGGTACTTTACTTTTTTACTTGCTACAAACTGTAATACCAGGCTTTGTTTGCCCATACTTGACAACACAAGAGCCAAACTGATAATTAAAAAAAAAATAAAAGCAAGAACTATGGACCTACATTTCTGGACTACGCCATTTCTGTAGGGTGGCTAACTAATGAAGTCGTAATAGTAGTTGCTTCACCGCTGCAATTGTGATCTGTGTTGGTGTGTGTGTGTGTGTGTGTGATATGTGTGATGTATGTTTGTGAGTATGAAGTGTGTATTTGTTGGTGTGTGTCTGTGTGAGTGTTTGTGTGTCTAAAATATATGTGTTTGTGGCGTGTGTGTGTGGTGTGTCTGTGTTTGTTATGTGTAATGTGTCTATAGTATTTGTGTGTATATGGACGTGTTTATGTGTGTGTGAGTTATGCGTGTTCGTGTGTGTATGTGATGTGTGTTTGTCTGTATGTATGATGTGTGTTTGTGTGTTATATGTGTGTGAAATGTGTTTTTGTGTGTTTTCGTGTGTGCATATGTGTGTCTGTGTTTATGTGATGTGTGTGTTTGTGTCAAGTGAGTTTGTGTGTGTGCGCTGCCTTTGTTTGTGTGTGTGATATGTGTTTGTGTTTTTACGTGTGTCTGATGTGTGTTTCTATGTGTGTGTGTGTGGGATATGTTTGTGCTGTGTCATATATGTGTGACATGTGTTTGTGTAAGATGTGTGTGAGTCTGTGTGCGTGCGCGATGTGTGTTTGTTTGTGTCTGTGTCTGATGAGTGTTGTGATGTGTGTTTTTATGCATGTGTGGTGTGTGTTTGTTCGTGTGTGATGTGTTTTTGTATGCGTTTGTGTTTGTGTGTGTGTGTGTGATGTGTCTGTGCGTATTTGTTTGATGTACGCTCGTGTGTGATGTGGCTTTGTGTGTGTGTGATTTGTGTTTGTGTGTGATATGTGTTTTTATGTGTGTGATGTTTGTTTGTGTGCTATATGTGTGTGCGTGTGTGCTGGGTGTGTGTGATGTGTTTTGTATGTGTTTATGTGTGTGTTTGTGCTTCTGTATGTGTTTTTTATGTGTGTGAGATGTATGTTTGTGTGTGATGCGTATGTTGATGTGCGTTTGTGTGTGTCCGATGTGTGTTTGTTTGTGTGATATGTGTTTGTGTGTGATGTGTGTTTTTATACGTGTGTGTCTGATGTGTGTTTGTTTGCTTTTTTTGTGCGATGTGTGTGTGAAGTGTTTTTATGTGTTTGTGTTTGATTTGTGATTTTGTGTGTGCGTGCGTGCGTGCGTGCGTGCGTGCGTGCGTGTGTGTGTGTGCAAAATTAATTTTCCGATGAAACATTCAACATTTTCTGTTAAAATTCCCTACTTTTTTCAATAAAAAAATATTTCCTTATTTAGATGAAATGTCCTTTTTCGTTTCAAATCTCCCGATTTTCCCGAAATGTCCTACTTTTTCCGATCAAATATCCTACTGTTTAAAATTAATTGTTTTACATTTTTTTTCAAGTCTTCTAATTTTTCAAATCAAATACTCTACTTTTATTTTCAAATCAAATGTCCTATTTTTCAAATCAAATGTCCTACGTTTTTCAATTCAAATGTCCTACTTTTTTCAATTCAAATGTCCTAATTTTTTCAATTCAAATGTCCTACTTTTTTCAAATCAAATACTCTACTTCTTCTGATAAAATTTCCTGCCCTTTTTGTTCTCATCTAATAGCACTCTTGGAGTGGGGAGAGAATGTCGAAACCTCAAAAATAATGATGTGATGAAGTCGAATTATTTGGGCTGAAAGACATAGATAAGGCAGCTTCCTTTAAATTACAAACCAATGAAATTTAAGCCCAATTAACGCCTTTCCAATAATTTACGAATAAGAAAATGGTAAATTCTGGTAAATTACGACATAGCGTAGTTTTAGTCAATTTAACGCCTTCCTAAGTTGAAGGATAAGAAAAGATCACAAAAACAAGGCCACAGACCAACGGCTAGAAGAAAATAGAACGCTTTCATGGCGTCTTAAAGTGTATAATCGATTTCTTAATCCACTCATTATTGTAGTTTTATTGTCTTTGACAATTAGCCTTTGAATACAACGCATCTCCTCCTTTGCATAATTTATTCTTACTTATATTTCTTACTTTAGTATATTACCTATGTATTTATTTTTACCTATGTATTTATTCTTACCTATGTATTTATTTTTACCTATGTATTTATTCTTACCTATGTATTTATTTTTACCTATGTATTTATTCTTAACTATGTATTTATTCTTACTATGTATTTATTCTTACCTATGTATTTATTCTTACCTATGTATTTATTCTTAACTATGTATTTATTCTTACCTATGTATTTATTCTTAACTATGTATTTATTGTTACCTATGTATTTATTCTTAACTATGTATTTATTCTTCATGTCATAAGAGGCGACCAAGGAGATTGATCGATGGCTTGACAAGCTGTCATTGTAACAAGTATTGTTATGGAAACAGAGCCATACTTTTTAGAAGCAGTGATCTCTGCAATATGTGCCATTTTGGCATGCAAGGTTTCTGTTTTTGAGATTGTAGTTCTGCCCTATGTGCCGTCTTCGGCTCGAAAGGACAATAGATAGATAGATGTATTTATTCTTACCTATGTATTTATTTTTACTTATGTATTCAGTTTTAAGCAATGCAATATATATCATAAGATCTTTAGTAGAAAAAGCCATAGAGGTGAAATCAGATATATACCTATGTTTCATAGATTATACCAAAGCATTTGACAAAGTAAAGCACCAAGAAATAATCAAAATTATAAAAAGCATAAACGTAGACAGCAAAGATCTAAGAATAATAAAGAATATGTACTGGCAACAAACAGCGGCCATAAGAACTGGAAACTAATTGGGAATGTTTCAACAAATAGCACACGGTGTTAGGCAAGGTTGTGTGCTGTCACCAGATTTGTTTAATATTTATAGTAAGATTATTTTAAGATCCATAAGGGGCATGCCTGGAATAACAATCGAAGGTCATAATATGAATGATCTAAGGTATGCTGATGAAACAGTCTTAATCGCTAAGAGTGAAAATGAGTTACAAGAAATGTTATAGTAAAAGAAAACAAAAATATGCATATTTGCAAATCGCATTATTTCACGTGGAATCTGGCCTGCTCGTTCACCAGATCTAACACCCCTAGATTATTATCTGTGGGGGGCATTGAAGGGGAAAGTTTATGAAAATAATCCGCAGACAATTAATTACCTAAAGACTGAAATAGTAGACAAGATTAAACAAATATCACCAGACATTATTCTGAAGGTTTTCGCAAATATGGAAAGACGAATCACGACATGTCTTGAGGCCCGTGGTGGACATTTTCAACATATGCTTTAGGCACTTTATTGTGTTAATACCAATATTACCCATTATAAGCTCGCCGATAGCAGTCAAGTATATTTGAATATTTTACAATTTGTGTGACGCATTAGTTAACCGCATTTCTGGTGACGTTTTTCTTCCGAGAGTAGAAATTCACAGCACTGCAACTTTAAAAACACCCTGTACTTGGGCACAATAATAACATCAGATGGGAGATGCACCACAGAAATAAAAAGCAGAATAGCTCAGGCCAAAATAGCATTTCAGAAAATGAAAAATATTTTTTGCAACAAATCGATGTTAATAGAAATATCTTTGTGTGTGCATGTTTGGGTTAGATATATCATATCTTTATGTGCATGTTTATGTTAGTCATATCTCATATCTTTGTGTGCATGTCTATGTTGGACATATCTCATATCTTTGTGTGCATGTCTATGTTAGGCATGTTATTGAGTTATTGAGTTATTTGCGGGTCATCATCATTGCACTCCGAACATGTCCATAGGTGCTCAGATCCCCTCCTCAGCAATTCCCTCAGTGTCCAGCGACTGACGACTCCAGTTCTATGTGGTTGATAAGTCTTCTTACACGGCCACTAAGTTTCTCATTTCTGGCTGTGCCCATCTTAACTCCCATTTCCATCAAGAAGTGACGTGGATCTGTGTTTGTCGAAGTCCTGTGCTCTTCCCACATCTCGGAGGGGATTGATGATGTCCGCCCGATCCATTGGTTGCCCGTCCTCAACGACAGCGCAGATAGCCAACTGTCCGCTCTTTCATTTCCCCGTACTCCCGCATGTCCAGGGACGTAGACAAAGGTGACCTTACGCATTTTGGATTTCTGCAACGACTCTACCCATTGCATGCGTACAGAGCCCGCCTCCACTTTTTAATCATGCTCATCGAATCACTCAGTATACATGCGTGGGTGTAGTCATGTTAGGCATGTGTCATATCTTTGTGTATGCACGTCTATGTCAGTCATATATCATATCTTTATGTGCATGTTTATGTTAGTCATGTGTCATATATCTTGAAGTGTGTCAGTGTTAGTCATGCCTCGTATCGCTGTGTGCATGTCTGTTGGTCACTCTAGTGACTCGGGCAGATGGCGCTCGTAAACCTGGGAGGGCCGACCATCTAAGGGCAGAATCCCCCTACAGAAAAGATCATCTGCTGTCTTGCAGGAAGATTGGGGACAATCAAAGGCTAAGGAAAGCAAACCTGAATAAAATGCTGGCTGAAATCGGATGCACTGGGCCACTGGCGCAGAACACAGTGCAACGTTTTAACGGGTGTTCAATCAGAGTGGATCTGGCAGACTCTAATTGTGATGTTCTGTCTGTGAGGGCGATCAACACACTTAACCTGACAGCTGACTTCATGTGAGAGTCTGGAATCCTACTCTAATTGAGTCCTGATCGCAGAGAGAGAGAGAGAGAGAGAGAGAGAGAGAGAGAGAGAGAGAGAGAGAGAGAGAGGCTCTTTACATTGGACTAACTGTGGTAGACATTTTTAACAATTTATTTATTTATTTTTGTTATTTTTAAAAAATGTTTTATTTATATAATTTATATGTTATTCCTATATTAATGTTTTTTTTATTTATATTTTTTTTATTTTTAAATATAAAAAAAAAAATAAAAAATTTTATTTAAAACATTTTTTTTTATTTTTAAAATATTTTTTGTAATTGATTTTTATTTATATTATTTTTTTATTTTTTAAATATAAAAAATAATTTTTTATTTATATCATATTTTAAAACAAATTTTTAATTAATATTTTATTTTTATGTTTGTATTTGTTTAATTCTTAAAATATTTTTTAAAACTATTTTTTAAAATATATATTTTTTAATTAAAAAAAAAATTAATTGTTTATTTATATTATTTTTTGTTCTTACTTTTTCTTGTCCTCCCCTTAGAGAGCAACTATTTTTATTTTGTTGGTTTAAAACCAAATTCTCTTGAAAAAATAACAAATTTCAAATAGGGTCAAACCCGTTCTCCAGGAACCCCTGTGCACCGAGTTCTTCGGGAGACTATACTCGAGAATAATAGAACAAAGAAGTATGTGTTAGCACTCGGAAAAATTGACAGACAAACAACAACAGAAAAAAGCGAAGAACAATATATGGTCCGAAGCGGGATCGAACCCGTACTCCCTGGCACCGCGCCTTGCCACGAGAAGCCGAACGCTTGGCACACTGCCATGCAGCTAACTAAAATTTAACTATTGTAGCAGTGTCTGTACAAATATACAATTTATTTCCGGTCTGTGATCGTTACCCTATGCTATAGTCATTGAGAACGCCTTCCTACAATAGCTAAATTTTAGTTAGCTGCGTGGCAGTGTGCCAAGCGTTCGGCTTCTCGTGCAAGGCGCGGTGCCAGGGAGTACGGGTTCGATCCCGCTTCGGACCATATATTGTTCTTCGTTTTTTTCTGTTGTTGTTTGTCTGTCAATTTTTCCGAGTGCTAACACATACTTCTTTGTTCTATTATTCCCTATTATCGCCTCGGAAGTTCCCTATATAATAATATTTATTTATTATTATTTGTATCCAGACTATACTCGACCCTGGCGAGAGGATCTTGTAGCTGATGACCAACCACTCTTGTAACAAGAGGTTCATCCGGACATCAGGAAGGATAGCGGAAGGTGACGTTCACGCTGTCTTTCAACACCTTCTTGGCCTAACATCATCAAGTGCTACGACGATCATCATTTTCAAGAGATTGTGACTTACCGGTATATGGGGATAGGCGGCGAGAACAATTGAAGGCTATGCATGAAAAGTGTTCCTTGTTGCAGTTTCCTCATATTACAAGTCGCATGTCTGTGTTAGTCACCTCTAGTGACTCGGGCAGATGGTGTTCATAAACCTGGGAAGGCCGACCATCTAAGGGCAGAATCCCCCTACAGAAAAGATCATCTGCTGCCTTGCAAGAAGATTGGGGACAATCAGAGGCTAAGGAAAGCAAACCTGAAAAAAAATGTTGGCTGAAATCGGATGCACTGGGCCACTGGCGCAGAATACAGTGCAACGTTTTAACAGGTATTCAATCGGAGTGGATCTAACAGGCTTAAACAGACAGCTGTCTTAGTGCGAGAGTCTGGAGTCCTACTCTGATTGAGTCCTGATCGCAGAGAGAGAGAGAGAGAGAGAACTCCTTCTACCCTGCGACTCGTGTTTAGCCAGCGCCGGCAACCGGCAGTCTCCCCTCAACTGCTACATCACAACCGGCAGTCTTCCCTCAACTGCTACATCACAACCGGCAGTCTCCCCTCAACTGCTACATCACAACCGGCAGTCTCCCCTCAACTGCTACATCACAACCGGCAGTCTCCCCTCAACTGCTACATCACAACCGGCAGTCTCCCCTCAACTGCTACATCACAACCGGCAGTCTCCCTCAACTGCTACATCACAACCGGCAGTCTCCCCTCAACTGCTACATCACAACCGGCAGTCTCCCCTCAACTGCTACATCACAACCGGCAGTCTCCCCTCAACTGCAACATCACAATCGGCAGTCTCCCCTCAACTGCTACATCACAACCGGCAGTCTCCCCTCAACTGCTACATCACAACCGTCAGTCTCCCCTCAACTGCTACATCACAACCGGCAGTCTCCCCTCAACTGCTACATCACAACCGGCAGTTTCCCCTCAACTGCTACATCACAACCGGCAGTTTCTCCTCAACTGCTACATCACAACCGGCAGTTTCCCCTCAACTGCTACATCACAACCGGCAGTTTCCCCTCAACTGCTACATCACAACCGGCAGTCTCCCCTCAACTGCTACATCACAACCGGCAGTTTCCCCTCAACTGCTACATCACAACTGGCAGTTTCCCCTCAACTGCTACATCACAACCGGCAGTCTCCCCTCAACTGCTACATCACAACCGGCAGTCTCCCCTCAACTGCTACATCACAACTGGCAGTTTCCCCTCAACTGCTACATCACAACCGGCAGTCTCCCCTCAACTGCTACATCACAACTGGCAGTTTCCCCTCAACTGCTACATCACAACTGGCAGTTTCCCTCAACTGCTACATCACAACTGGCAGTTTCCCCTCAACTGCTACATCACAACCGGCAGTTTCCCCTCAACTGCTACATCACAACTGGCATTTTCCCCTCAACTGCTACATCATAACTGGCATTTTCCCCTCAACTGCTACATCACAACTGGCAGTTTCCCCTCAACTGCTACATCACAACTGGCAGTTTCCCCTCAACTGCTACATCACAACCGGCAGTTTCCCCTCAACTGCTACATCACAACTGGCAGTTTCCCCTCAACTGCTACATCACAACCGGCAGTTTCCCCTCAACTGCTACATCACAACCGGCAGTTTCCCCTCAACTGCTACATCACAACTGGCAGTTTCCCCTCAACTGCTACATCACAACTGGCAGTTTCCCTCAACTGCTACATCACAACTGGCAGTTTCCCCTCAACTGCTACATCACAACTGGCAGTTTCCCCTCAACTGCTACATCACAACTGGCAGTTTCTCCTCAACTGCTACATCACAACTGGCAGTTTCCCCTCAACTGCTACATCACAACCGGCAGTTTCCCCTCAACTGCTACATCACAACTGGCAGTTTCCCCTCAACTGCTACATCACAACTGGCAGTTTCCCCTCAACTGCTACATCACAACCGGCAGTTTCCCCTCAACTGCTACATCACAACTGGCAGTTTCCCCTCAACTGCTACATCACAACTGGCAGTTTCCCCTCAACTGCTACATCACAACTGGCAGTTTCTCCTCAACTGCTACATCACAACTGGCAGTTTCCCCTCAACTGCTACATCACAACCGGCAGTTTCCCCTCAACTGCTACATCACAACCGGCAGATTCCCCTCAACTGCTACATCACAACTGGCAGTTTCCCCTCAACTGCTACATCACAACTGGCAGTTTCCCCTCAACTGCTACATCACAACTGGCAGTTTCCCCTCAACTGCTACATCACAACTGGCAGTTTCCCCTCAACTGCTACATCACAACTGGCAGTTCCCCTCAACTGCTACATCACAACCGGCAGTCTCCCCTCAACTGCTACATCACAACCGGCAGTCTCCCCTCAACTGCTACATCACAACCGGCAGTCTCCCCTCAACTGCTACATCACAACCGGCAGTCTCCCCTCAACTGCTACATCACAACCGGCAGTCTCCCCTCAACTGCTACATCACAACCGGCAGTCTCCCCTCAACTGCTACATCACAACTGGCAGTTTCCCCTCAACTGCTACATCACAACCGGCAGTCTCCCCTCAACTGCTACATCACAACTGGCAGTTTCCCCTCAACTGCTACATCACAACTGGCAGTTTCCCCTCAACTGCTACATCACAACTGGCAGTTTCCCTCAACTGCTACATCACAACTGGCAGTCTCCCCTCAACTGCTACATCACAACCGGCAGTCTCCCCTCAACTGCTACATCACAACCGGCAGTCTCCCCTCAACTGCAACATCACAATCGGCAGTCTCCCCTCAACTGCTACATCACAACCGGCAGTCTCCCCTCAACTGCTACATCACAACCGTCAGTCTCCCCTCAACTGCTACATCACAACCGGCAGTCTCCCCTCAACTGCTACATCACAACCGGCAGTTTCCCCTCAACTGCTACATCACAACCGGCAGTTTCTCCTCAACTGCTACATCACAACCGGCAGTTTCCCCTCAACTGCTACATCACAACCGGCAGTTTCCCCTCAACTGCTACATCACAACCGGCAGTCTCCCCTCAACTGCTACATCACAACCGGCAGTTTCCCCTCAACTGCTACATCACAACTGGCAGTTTCCCCTCAACTGCTACATCACAACCGGCAGTCTCCCCTCAACTGCTACATCACAACCGGCAGTCTCCCCTCAACTGCTACATCACAACTGGCAGTTTCCCCTCAACTGCTACATCACAACCGGCAGTTTCCCCTCAACTGCTACATCACAACTGGCAGTTTCCCCTCAACTGCTACATCACAACTGGCAGTTTCCCCTCAACTGCTACATCACAACTGGCAGTTTCCCCTCAACTGCTACATCACAACCGGCAGTTTCCCCTCAACTGCTACATCACAACTGGCATTTTCCCCTCAACTGCTACATCATAACTGGCATTTTCCCCTCAACTGCTACATTACAACTGGCAGTTTCCCTCAACTGCTACATCACAACCGGCAGTTTCCCCTTCAACTGCTACATCACAACCGGCAGTTTCCCCTCAACTGCTACATCACAACTGGCAGTTTCCCCTCAACTGCTACATCACAACCGGCAGTTTCCCCTCAACTGCTACATCACAACCGGCAGTTTCCCCTCAACTGCTACATCACAACTGGCAGTTTCCCCTCAACTGCTACATCACAACTGGCAGTTTCCCCTCAACTGCTACATCACAACTGGCAGTTTCCCCTCAACTGCTACATCACAACTGGCAGTTTCTCCTCAACTGCTACATCACAACTGGCAGTTTCCCCTCAACTGCTACATCACAACCGGCAGTTTCCCCTCAACTGCTACATCACAACTGGCAGTTTCCCCTCAACTGCTACATCACAACTGGCAGTTTCCCCTCAACTGCTACATCACAACCGGCAGTTTCCCCTCAACTGCTACATCACAACTGGCAGTTTCCCCTCAACTGCTACATCACAACCGGCAGTTTCCCCTCAACTGCTACATCACAACTGGCAGTTTCTCCTCAACTGCTACATCACAACTGGCAGTTTCCCCTCAACTGCTACATCACAACCGGCAGTTTCCCCTCAACTGCTACATCACAACCGGCAGATTCCCCTCAACTGCTACATCACAACTGGCAGTTTCCCCTCAACTGCTACATCACAACTGGCAGTTTCCCCTCAACTGCTACATCACAACTGGCAGTTTCCCCTCAACTGCTACATCACAACTGGCAGTTTCCCCTCAACTGCTACATCACAACTGGCAGTTTCCCCTCAACTGCTACATCACAACCGGCAGTCTCCCCTCAACTGCTACATCACAACCGGCAGTCTCCCTCAACTGCTACATCACAACCGGCAGTCTCCCCTCAACTGCTACATCACAACCGGCAGTCTCCCCTCAACTGCTACATCACAACCGGCAGTCTCCCCTCAACTGCTACATCACAACCGGCAGTCTCCCCTCAACTGCTACATCACAACCGGCAGTCTCCCCTCAACTGCTACATCACAACCGGCAGTCTCCCCTCAACTGCTACATCACAACCGGCAGTCTCCCCTCAACTGCTACATCACAACTGGCAGTTTCCCCTCAACTGCTACATCACAACCGGCAGTCTCCCCTCAACTGCTACATCACAACTGGCAGTTTCCCCTCAACTGCTACATCACAACTGGCAGTTTCCCCTCAACTGCTACATCACAACTGGCAGTTTCCCCTCAACTGCTACATCACAACTGGCAGTCTCCCCTCAACTGCTACATCACAACTGGCAGTTTCCCCTCAACTGCTACATCACAACCGGCAGTCTCCCCTCAACTGCTACATCACAACTGGCAGTCTCCCCTCAACTGCTACATCACAACTGGCAGTTTCCCCTCAACTGCTACATCACAACTGGCAGTTTCCCCTCAACTGCTACATCACAACCGTCAGTCTCCCCTCAACTGCTACATCACAACTGGCAGTTTCCCCTCAACTGCTACATCACAACTGGCAGTTTCCCCTCAACTGCTACATCACAATCGCCGCGTTCTTGTTCTTCTGGCGACGTGCAGGTAATCCACCAATGGCGAACCAGGAAGTTAATGTGATGCTTTCATGGCTCATGTTGGAGGCAGAACTATGTTCCACATTGGAGCTGAAAGGTTCAAGAAGACTATAATTTCCTACAATTTCATTAAAATTTTCACTGCACATCATAATGTTGAACATAGAGTGCCGCCTCCACATCGAAGGTTGGCTGTCATGGTGCGCCATTCCGCTTTGTCTCTTGCTGCGATGATGCAGGTTGTCATAGACTGATTTGTCTATCTTTTAATGTTACTCGTCAATTTTAGTCTTAATCAGCCTCTGTCTCTTGCTTTTATAATGCAGGTTATCATGGGCTGACTTGTCTATCTTTTGATGGTACTCGTCCATGTTAGTCTTGGTCTGTCTCTTTTATTTTGTATTTTCCCTTCCAAGATTACTTTTAGTAGGCTGCTATGTCTTTTAACATGCCCCCACAAATCTCAAGGATGGTTTCACATGTGTATCCCGCAACATTATTTATACCGGACTTTGGATGTAGCGGGAATTGTAGAAGGTCAACAACAGAAATGATAAATAGCTGCCGAGATCGATAGTTGTGGAGAGAGATGATAACCTACGCCAACAGGCCCGGTACTTGACTTGATACTAGTTATACCGTCACAGTTTTAGATTGTATTTTCATCCATTATTATTCGTTCATAGACAGTCTCATCCAAGGAATAAAGAACAACATATGTTCACTTTCTGAAAAGACGGAACTAGTCTTACAGTAGATACCAGCACATTTTGGCATCCCTGGAAATGAGAAAGTGGATGAACTCACAAAAGCAGGTGGGAGCCTTAAACAGTCCAATCAACCCCAGAGCCTCAAAGAAATAAAAACAATCCTGAAGCAAGCTAGAAAACAGAATGGAGGGAGATACATGGAAAATTTGAGCCAGTACATGACCGCCTAAGAACTTCCGGGCAATATGGTGGATAGGCGGCAGGAACCATTGAAGGCTATGTCTGAAAAGTGTTCCTTGTGGCAGTTTCCTCATATTCCAAGTCCGGCTTGTTGCAGGAGCTACTGAGTTAAGTGCTCTGTGCACACCGTGAGCTGTGTGTCTCATCCGTTTTGATCATGTTCGATATTCCAATTGTCTACGATGAATGCTGATATCGTATGACAGGGAACAGTTGGCCGTGTTCACTTTCTGTGCGGTTTCGTCTTATGTCTTTTGGCGTGTGCTGAGACTGCTATGATGGGGACTACAGCTACCTTTCTTTGTTTGGGAGATGAGTTAGTAATTCGGATGATTCCACTGGCTCGGGCGGTTGAGCAATTATGGATTTTAATTGGTTTGCAGTGATACCGGACCTTCCATAACCAAATAACCAAATTATTTATGCCATCATATGCCAACGACGTAACATGACTTATTTTGGCGAGTCCGTGAGACGTTTAGCGGGAAGATTTGGTGAATATCTTCGGGATGTTCAACAGAGAACAGATCTGCTTCAACTTTGAGATCAATTTGTAGATTCCACTGCACATTGATTTTACTAACACCCCGAATATATGTATGTATTGTGGCCAGCGACCCGTGCAGGTCGTTATGTTTGCCCTCGGGTAACTAACTTTCTGACCAAATTGACCCAAAACCTGCTGACAGCGACCAGGTATCTGTTGTGGATGGAGCAGTTAGTTGATTCATTGCTGAGAAGTATGTCTAACTTGAGGACCAAATATCTGCTCTCCCAGTTTGCCGTAAACACAAGGCATTACACGTGTCACTGCGAGATCTTGACATATTGGCTTTACAATCTAGGACCTGAAGAGTTCATGGTTGCTGTCATGACTTCTGTTAGGCACAGATTTCACTTCACACGAGTCTCAAGTTCTTCTGGCGAGAAAGAAGTAGAGACAAGGAAAGATAGAGAGATGATGGCATTTATGCGGGAATATAAAAAGTTAGAGAAACATAAAAGAAAAGAGGAAGAAACAGGAAGATAGAGCGAGAGAAACAAAAGCGATGTTGGAGAAGAAGACAGACACATCGAATGAGACAGAAAGAGAGAGAGATAAAGTGATGAAGCTAGAGAAAGAGAGAAGATATGAAAAAGAAAATCATAGAGAAACTGAGTGAGAGAAAAAGAGAAGGGGGCTGGGTGGTTAAGTCGTAAGGCGTCGGGGTCCGGACGAAACAGTCCTGTGTACGAATCGCGCTACAGACTGTGGAAATTTTTCACTTCAAGTCCGTGTTTTTTCGTGGCTTTATCCTCCCTGATCTGTGAGCAGTGAGAACTGATGTCTAGCCCTCTCTGGGCAGTGAGATATGATATCTAGCCCTCTCTGGGTAGTGAGATCCGATGTTTAGCCCTCTCTGGAAAGTGAGATCCGATGTCTAGCCCTCTCTATTCAGTCACTTGACATTTTAATGTTTAAGAACTTATGCTATGCATATGGTTTAGTCATAGAAAATTATTATTTAAACAATAGTTAGTTTGTACAGTTTGTAATTGTTGCAACAAATGGCATCAAAACGTAAATGCAGTTTCAATCAAGATTTACAAAAAAAAAATACCTCTTTCTAACAAAAGTCTATATCAGACTTCACTGCAGGATGCAGTATATGTGCCACTGGGTTTTCGATTAACCACAGTGGACGTGGTGATATTAAGTCACATAAATAGTGCGAGAGAGCCGTCGCTACAACAGCACCAAGCTCCTCGTTAACAACATTTTGTCGAGCTGAACAGATTAGTGACAAAGAAGAACAATTAGCTGCTACAGAAGGTGCATTTGCCTATCATACAGTGATACACAATCATACATTTAGATCTATGGACTGCACATCAAAATTACTTCAGGTTACTTTTTAACTAAAATGTGCTTGTGCATGTAAAAAAACAGAAGCCACTATTCGAAATGTGTTCACCACTGATGTTCAAAACGAGTTGAGATGTGACCTAGAAAACTCAACATTTATTTCCATACTGACAGATGCCTCCAACCACAAGGAAATCAAGATTTTTCCTTTGCTTGTCAGATACTTTGATCACAATAAGGGGCTGAAAGTTAAAATATTAGAATTGAAATCATTGCCAGGAGAAACATCTGTTATTGTTAGTAGTTTTATTAATGACAGTCTAACAGAAAAGGGTTTAGAAAGGAAAGCAGTTGCATTATGTGCAGACAACACAAATTATAATTTTGGGGGCGCTGAAATGAAAGGAAAGAACAATGTTTTAATAAAGCTGAAAGAAAACCTTGTACATGGTTTGATAGGTGTTGGTTGTGCATGCCATATTTTCCAGAACACTTTTTGAGCAGCTGCAGACGTATTACCTATTGATGTTGAGATGATTATTGCTAAAATTTATCTGCACTTCAAATCATACACAGTTAGAGTTGAAAGTCGCAAGGAGTTTTGCCAGTTTGTGGACACAGACTTCCAGATGATTTTAGGTTATGCACAGACTAGGTGGCTTGCGCTGCTGCCTGCTGTTGAAAGGGTTCTTCACATGTTCCTGCCTTTAAAATCATGTTTTCAGGCCCAGTCTTTATACAGAAATTCTTTGAAAACCCCCTGTCTGAAGCAGGCATCCCCTTTCCACGAAGCAGTGCAGAAAGTAGAGGCACAGGTGGTCACTGTTTTTGAAGTAATTGACAACATCAATGGGTTGAGAACTATCTTGGAGTCCAAACTGGAAGATGGTTTCTTACCATCAAAAGTTAAGCTTGTTCTTGATAAACTGGAAATAGAAGAATGATGTAAACAAGTCTAAAGACATTGTTTCTTCATTCTATGAAACAGCTTTAAGCTATTTGAAGAAATGGGCTGCAAATAATTTTCAAAATTCATCTAGGCCGACAGCTGGGTAATGTTGAACAGAACACAAACTTTGGAAGATATTCAGAAACCTCCATCATTAGGGAGTCAAACAGAACCTTTTTAGTCCACTTTCCAGAAAATGAAATGTATGGCGAATATGTTTACATGAAGCAGTTTGTTTCTTCTCAGAAAATAAATGAGTGGAGTATTAATAAAACATTAACAGGGCAGCGTTGGATTGAAATGGCTTCCCACTTCAAAGTTCTTTTTGTGTCTACAGGGAACAAATGCTGCAATGGAAATATTGTTTTCACTGATGAACAGCTTGTGGACAAATGATAAAACACATCTAAGTGTGGACACAGGCCATGTTGATCACCAAAGTGAACAATGAGCAAACATGTGTTGAATTTTTTTAATTACTCCAAACAAAGAAAGATCTTTTTAAAAAAATTCACTCATCAGAAAAGTACAGCAACTTTGCTTCATTTAAGTGAGTATCACTGGGTTTTTTTTAATCTTCTGATAACGTTTTGTACGCCTATATTGTTAGTTGTTTTATTTAGTTTTAAAATATATGTATTATTCACTTGAAAAAGACGGAAGAAATGTCATTTTATTGATGGAAAATTTAATTCAAATTAATCCGTCCCCGATTAGGGTTTCAAAAATATGATCCACCTTACATAGATGGGATTTCTCAGAAGAATGTTGAAAGTTCACTGGACAGCTAAAAAGACCAATGGGGAAATTCTCAAAGAGGCCAACGCAAAAAGAGAGCTCATAAAAAAGCATCAGAAAGAAATAATCAACATTTTTCGGGCAGATTATGAGAAGAGGAAATTTAGAATACTTGGTTACAACTGGCAAAATAAAAGGAAAGAGAGATCGCTGACGACAAAAAGAGAAAATTCTGGATAGCTTGGTGTCATGGCTTTGAAAACAGTCAACAACAGAACTGATACGATGCACTGTAGATAGAAGATTGTGGAGGGACATGATCGCCTACGCCAACCGGTATGGCCCATGATGATGATGATTTGTTCGTACCTAAGTATTCATTTTTACCTATGTATTTATTCGTACCTACGTATTTATTCTTACCTAAGTATACACACAACTATTTTAATTCTTTTAAATTTCTAAACAAGATATTATCTATTTTTATTCTCTGATATGTAGCACATCTCTCTTTCGTTTCATTATTTCATCTCTTAACCCTATGTTTATATCTTTTTGATATGCCTGTCTCGCTCATCCTAGATATAGTTAGTAGAGTTTATCTTTATTTTGTTGTTCGATTATGTTGTTCTCTCACGAGGAAGGCCTCGTGACATTTCAGTAAGGGAAGTAATGAGACATATTTAATGTAACACAAAAAAATGTTAATCGTTGTAAGACTTATCTCCCTGTCTGCGTTTCACGTTTCGGTACGCTCCTTGACACACGAATTGTTCAAGACGACTCTGGTAAAGGCATAAACCTGCGAAGCTGCTGTACAACTGATGATAACGGCGGAACGGGAACAAAGGTTGAACTTGTATGTTTCCAGCTCTACGTAGATGAGGAACAACACAAAATCAAAACGACGTTGTGGATCAGTAGGTCTTCAGTTATAACTGCGGACAACACAGTCCTCCACTCGCTACACGCACACGTTAAGTGAATCACTTACGTAAAGCTACACCCATACCACTGTTTCCTCTTTTCTTTTCATCCTTATAGACGACTGATGACATTTTAGTCGCGTAAAGTAAAGATAAGGATAAAGTAAAGGAAAATGTACAACTGAAATAAACAAAAGAATAGGAATGGCAAAAAGTAATTTTAATGTCATGAAGGACATACTAACATCAAAACAAATAACACCAGAGCTAAAACTAAGAATAGCAAAATGTTACATCTTCTCAATATTCCTATATGGTGCTGAAACATGGACATTAGACAAGAAAATAGAACAGAGAATTGAAGCCTTTGAAATGTGGATATATAGAAGAATAGGTAGAATTGGATGGAAGGAAAAGAAAACAAACGACAAAGTCTTAAAACAACTAAAAATGAAAAGAGAACTTCTGAACACAATTAGAACAAGACAAATGCGATTCTTAGGCCATGTTAAAAGACACAACAGCCTACTGAAAGTGATCCTGGAGGGGAAAATACAAGGTAAAAGAGGCAGAGGCAGACCAAGATTAACATGGACGAGTAACATCAAAAGATGGACAAATCAACCGATGACAACCTGCACCAAAAAAGCAAGAGATAGAGCAAAATGGCGCTCCATGGTAGCCAACCTTCGTTGCGGAGACGGCACTCAATGATGATGATGAAAGTAAAGATGCTAAAAATTTGACAGTACTGGCTCACAGTCTTTTTGCTTCTGCAATTGTTTATTCATTCTACATAGTAAAAAGGAGGTCATAATATAAATAATCTAAGGTATGCTGATGATACAGTCTTAATCGCTAAGAGTGAAAATGAGTTACAAGAAATGTTGGACATTATAGTGAAAGAAAGCAAAAATAAAGGACTCAGCCTTAATAGCAAAAAGACAGAAGTAATGATAACAACAGAGAAAAAGACATCACCTCAGTGCAAAATAAAGACAAGTGGAACAATATTAAAACAGGTAAATGAATTTAAATATTTGGGAACTTTGTTAACCTCAGACGGAAGATGTACAAAAGAGGTGAGATGCAGAATGGCTCAGGCAAAAGCAGCTTTCCAAAAAATGAGGTCATACTATGCAATCCATTTTTGACAATAAAAACTAGAAAAAGAGTTTCTAAATGTTACGATGAGCCAGTCTTAACATATGGATGCGAATCATGGACAATAGGACAACAGACAAGAAAATCACTGGAGTCTGTAGAAATGTGGTTTTACAGAAGAATGTTGAGAGTACCATGGACAGCTAAGAAGAGTAATGAAGATGTTCTGAGAGAGGCAAAGCAAACAGAGAGCTAATTTCCAATATTAGGAAGAAACAATCATCATTTTATGGCCATGTAATGAGAATAGAACAACTGGATTATATTGTAACAACTGGAAAATTCGAGGGACGAAGAGATAAAGGGAAGCAAAGAGAAAAAAATAACAGACAGCATAAGAGAATGGCTTGGCAAAAGGTCAACAACAGAAATGATAAATAGCTGCCGAGATCGAAAGTTTTGGAGAGACATGATCACCTACGCCAGCAGGCCCGGTACTTGATGATGATGATGATGATGATGATGATGATGATGATGATGATGATGATGATGATGATGATGATGATGATGATGATGATGATGATGATGATAGTAAAAAGACAGAGGTAATGGTAACAACAAAGAAAAAAGACATCACCTCAGTGCAAAATAAAGACAAGTGGAACAATATTAAAACAGGTAAATGAATTTAAATATTTGGGAACTTTGTTAACCTCATACGGAAGATGTACAAAAGAGGTGAGATGCAGAATGACTCATTCAAAAGCAGCTTTCCAAAAAAATGAGGATGATACTATGCAATCCATTTTTGACAATAAAAACTAGAAAAAGAGTTCTTAAATGTTACGTAGAGCCAGTCTTAACATATGGATGTGAATCATGGACAATAGGACAACAGACAAGAAAATCACTGGAGTCTGTAGAAATGTGGTTTTACGGAAGAATGATGAGAGTACCATGGACAGCTAAGAAGAGTAATGAAGATGTTCTGAAGAGAGGCAAAGCAAAAAGAGAGCTAATTTCCAATATTAGGAAGAAACAATCATCATTTTATGGCCATGTAATGAGAAGAGAACAACTGGATTATATTGTAACAACTGGAAAATTCGAGGGACGAAGAGATAAAGGGAAGTAAAGAGAAAAAAATAACAGACAGCATAAGAGAATGGCTTGGCAAAAGGTCAACAACAGAAATGATAAATAGCTGCCGAGATCGAAAGTTTTGGAGAGACATGATCACCTACGCCAGCAGGCCCGGTACTTGATGATGATGATGATGATGATGATGATGATGATGATGATGATGATAGTAAAAAGACAGAGGTAATGGTAACAACAAAGAAAAAAGACATCACCTCAGTGCAAAATAAAGACAAGTGGAACAATATTAAAACAGGTAAATGAATTTAAATATTTGGGAACTTTGTTAACCTCAGACGGAAGATGTACAAAAGAGGTAAGATGCAGAATGACTCATTCAAAAGCAGCTTTCCAAAAAATGAGGAAGATACTATGCAATCCATTTTTGACAATAGAAACAAGAAAAAGAGTTCTTAAATGTTATGTACAGTCGGTCTTAACATATGGATGTGAATCATGGACAATAGGACAACAAACAAGAAAATCACTGGAGTCTGTAGAAATGTGATTTTACAGAAGAATGTTGAGAATACTATGGACAGCTAAGAAGAGTAATGAAAATGTTCTGACAGAGGTCAAAGCAAAAAGAGAGCTAATTTCCAATATTAGGAAGAAACTATCATCATTTTTTGGCCATGTAATGAGAAGAGAACAGCTGGAATATATTGTAGCAACTTGACAAATTGAGGGACGAAGAGATAGAGAGAAGCAAAGAGAGAAAATACCTGACAGCTTAAGAGAATGGCTTGGTAGAAGGTCAACAACAAAAATGATAAATAACTGTTGAGATCGAAAGTTGTGGAGAGACATGATCACCTACGCCAGTAGGCGTGGTACTTGATGATGATGATGATTGGCCTCCTCAAACCATTCTCTAAAACGTCTGGTATCTTCTTTTTCTATTTCCCTCCATCTTTTCCCTCAATTTTTTTTTTTCGGCTGCCACAATTTATTCTAGTTACTCCTCATTTCTAGCTATTGCAGGCCCCCCAATAACAATTTAAAAAAGAAACCGACGATTATTTCCCTTGTTTAGTAATACGATCTCCTTACGCCTTAACTTCTTTTAAAACGCTATCGCTCTCTCTCTCTCTCTCTATCTCTCTCTCCATCTCTCTCTCCATCTTTCTTTCTCTTTTTCTCATTACTGTTTGAGTTGTCAACGGTATTCTCAACATTATTTTGTAAACTACATTTCTGTGACCTCATAACCTTATATTTTTGTCAAGCGTCATCATTAGGTTGCATGCCCTTTGCAAGAACGTTGCATTCACCACAGCCCGTCTGAAAGAATTTCTGTTTCTAGCCAAATCTCCCATAGAACGTCCCATTCATTACATCCTGTGAAAGAATCTCTGTCTCTAGCCAGATCTCCCACAGAACGTTCCATTTATCACATTCCGTGTGAAAGAATCTGTCTCCAGCCAGATCTCCCACAGAACGTTCCATTCACCACATCCCGTCTGAAAGAATCTCTGTCTCTAACCAAATCTTCCACAGAACGTTGCATTCACTAAAGCCCGCGTGAAAGAATCTGTCTCTAGCCAGATCTCCCACAGAACGAACCATTTGCAAATGTGTTCTTGCATTAGTGTAAGTTGAGTAGTAAAATTTAAAAAAAAGTAAAGTGCCCCGTCACGTCAAGTGGCGTATAGGGAATATGGTGTGGTGACCATAATATTTTACAGACCGGCACATGATTTTTGGGTAATGTGGTCGGTATCATGTCCGTGCTGGTTTACTTTACCAGAAAAATATCTGGTATGGGAGCCGTCAATCAGAATTGAACCCGACCTCATGTCCTTTGTAGTCCAGTTCACTAAGAGTCAACTGAGCTATCGCCCGCTCCCAGGTTGAGTAGTAGTCGAGCCAAATCATCATTTGTTTGTTCTTACCAAGAATGATCTCACCTGTTGCAGATTTCAGCGGCGTTGTGGACTTTCATGTTTAGATTGGGTTGGGTTTTGGGGGGGGGGGGGGGGGGGAGGCTGTAAGTACCGTGTTGGTGATGAAATTATTGCTGTCAATTTGGACTTTTTGAAAATTAGAATAAGGGCTGCGGAGTTGACCTCCAACAGTCGCTACTGTTAATTGTTTTCAAAATTTTTCAATTTTGTGGTGTGTACTGAGTCTCCATGAAAACCACATTTTTCTTCTCAACATCACCGGCAGACTCTTTGCTCAGTGCGATGGAAAGGCATTTAGTGAAATATTGAGCCTTTTCTTGGAATGATTATTTTCAGCCAGTTCTACATTTTCCTTTACTGTCGTGTTGTTTTTACATTGTGCAAATCGCTAAAAAAAATCAGGTCACCCGATGCACAGCTGGAAAAATGGCAAGCTCTATAAATGTATCAGTCTGATTATCACCTCTTTAATTATTTAATGAATCTGTGAGTAATATACAATAATTTGGTGTGAGAGGCCAAGAATACTGCGTCGCAATTACACCAAATGACTAAAAAATGGGAGTTATATTTTGTTAATTGTTTGCACAGTTATTTTGTTTTCTCACGAAATCCTATGGTTGGATAAAAAAAGTGCGACATGTCACAACTGGTCGTACATCGTCAGCCCACTTCTGTTATCTTCATTGTCACAGGGTGCATTGTCTATCTTGACGCATTTTTTAGAAGCCATCTGTTTTAGAACTTCTAGGGCAGACAGAACGGAAACACTTAATGGACATGAGGTTTCAAATGTCGCTTGTGTTTAGATAAAGCTTACTGTCCCAATTTATGAAGGAAGTGACGTAGTACAGAGAAACAGCAGACGGACCAAGTTGCCATTTCCGAAAACTTTCATCTTGTGAGCTGGCTTCCTGGTATCTTAATGGAGATGGGACCAGCAGGTCTTTCTGTGCAGACAAAAGTGGTTACAACTTCATTGTACTTCCAGCACTTTCAGAAGTGTTGACGTTTTTAGCTACTACTTGCTTTCGGTTGTCCTCCATATTAATAGAATGACAAAGAAAAGACGTGGGAAAAACCAAACAAAGTGACTTTGAAAACAAAGACCAAACAATGGTCTTGTTAAATAGAAAGCACACGCAATATTACCTTTAATTTTACAAGGTCCGATTAACAATAACGATAAAGACATACGAACCAAGTATCGGCGGTGGAGCTATTTCAGTTAGTACCTGCGAATTCCAAGATTAACTAATGCTAATATATTACCTTTAATTTCACAAAAATAGCGTTGAGTATGTTTGTATCTTCCGTAGAGCCAGAGAGAGCAGCTGTTACTGAACCGGTTCATTGCGGATAAAAGATTAGGCTAGATCCTGACCTTGGAGCCGCGATAGCACAGTAGTTAGTGAACTGGACTACAAAGGGCAAGAGGTAGGGTTCGATCCCAACCGATGGCTTCCGGTTCACCCTTAATTGGTACCGGATTTTTTTCGGGAAAGTAAAGCGGCACGGGCGTAATACCGACCGCATTACCCCAAAAATCATGTGCTGTAGGTCTGTAAAATGTATGGTCACTAACACAAATTCCCTATACGCCACTTGGCGTGATGGGGGCTCTTTACTTTTACTAGATCCTGACCGACGGCTTCAAAGTTCACCACATTTTAAATGGGTCCCAAAGATTTTGTTATAGAAAAGAAAAACGATAATGACCTAGCATCCACATAGCTTTAGCTGTTTTCTTTGGGCTGTATTCAAAACTTATGTCTCCATTGCGCATGTTTCAGAATTGTATTTTATTTAATGTTTTCTTCTCCATCTACCCAATTCTTTCCATTTTTTTTCTGTTAATCCAATCGGTTTTTTTTCACCTGATTCGGCTTGAGAGTTAGATAGATAGATTATGATTGTAACCGTCGTCACTTAACCGACAAGCCAGTGCGCTAACCACTAGGTAACTGATGATTTATTCATGAGAAACTTATCGACAAGTCAGCGCGCTAACCACTAGGTAACTGTTGATTTATTCATGAGAAACTTATCGACAAGTCAGCGCGATAACCACTAGGTAACTAATGATTTAATCATGAGAAACTTATCAACAAGTCAGCGCACTAACCACTAGGTAACTGATGATTTATTTATGAGAAACTTATCAACAAGTCAGCGCACTAACCACTAGGTAACTGATGATTTATTCATGAGAAACTTATCAACAAGTCAGCGCACTAACCACTAGGTAACTTATGATTTATTCATGAGAAACTTATCAACAAGTCAGCGCGCTAACACTAGGTAACTAATGATTTATTATGAGAAACTTATCAACAAGTCAGCGCACTAACCACTAGGTAACTTATGATTTATTCATGAGAAACTTATCAACAAGTCAGCGCGCTAACCACTAGGTAACTGATGATTTATTCATGAGAAACTTATCGACAAGTCAGCGCGCTAACCACTAGGTAACTGATGATTTATTCATGAGAAACTTATCGACAAGTCAGCGCGCTAACCACTAGGTAACTGTGATTTATTCATGAGAAACTTATCGACAAGTCAGCGCACTAACCACTAGGTAACTAATGATTTATTCATGAGAAACTTATCAACAAGTCAGCGCACTAACCACTAGGTAACTGATGATTTATTTATGAGAAACTTATCAACAAGTCAGCGCACTAACCACTAGGTAACTGATGATTTATTCATGAGAAACTTATCAACAAGTCAGCGCACTAACCACTAGGTAACTAATGATTTATTCATGAGAAACTTATCAACAAGTCAGCGCGCTAACCACTAGGTAACTAATGATTTATTTATGAGAAACTTATCAACAAGTCAGCGCGCTAACCACTAGGTAACTAATGATTATTCATGAGAAACTTATCAACAAGTCAGCGCGCTAACCACTAGGTAACTAATGATTTATTTATGAGAAACTTATCAACAAGTCAGCGCACTAACCACTAGGTAACTTATGATTTATTCATGAGAAACTTATCAACAAGTCAGCGCGCTAACCACTAGGTAACTGATGATTTATTCATGAGAAACTTATCAACAAGTCAACGCGATAACCACTAGGTAACTGATGATTTATTCATGAGAAACTTATCAACAAGTCATCGCGATAACCACTAGGTAACTGATGATTTATTCATGAGAAACTTATCAACAAGTCAACGCGATAACCACTAGGTAACTGATGATTTATTCATGAGAAACTTATCAACAAGTCAGCGCACTAACCACTAGGTAACTGATGATTTATTCATGAGAAACTTATCAACAAGTCAGCGCACTAACCACTAGGTAACTGATGATTTATTCATGAGAAACTTATCAACAAGTCAGCGCGCTAACCACTAGGTAACTGATGATTTATTCATGAGAAACTTATCAACAAGTCAGCGCACTAACCACTAGGTAACTGATGATTTATTCATGAGAAACTTATCAACAAGTCAGCGCACTAACCACTAGGTAACTGATGATTTATTCATGAGAAACTTATCAACAAGTCAGCGCACTAACCACTAGGTAACTGATGATTTATTCATGAGAAACTTATCAACAAGTCAGCGCACTAACCACTAGGTAACTGATGATTTATTTATGAGAAACTTATCGACAAGTCAGCGCACTAACCACTAGGTAACTGATGATTTATTCATGAGAAACTTATCAACAAGTCAGCGCACTAACCACTAGGTAACTAATGATTTATTCATGAGAAACTTATCAACAAGTCAGCGCGCTAACCACTAGGTAACTGATGATTTATTCATGAGAAACTTATCAACAAGTCAGCGCGCTAACCACTAGGTAACTAATGATTTATTCATGAGAAACTTATCAACAAGTCAGCGCACTAAAACTAGGTAACTGATGATTTATTCATGAGAAACTTATCAACAAGTCAGCGCACTAACCACTAGGTAACTGATGATTTATTCATGAGAAACTTATCGACAAGTCAGCGCGCTAACCACTAGGTAACTGATGATTTATTCATGAGAAACTTATCAACAAGTCAGCGCACTAACCACTAGGTAACTAATGATTTATTCATGAGAAACTTATCAACAAGTCAGCGCGCTAACCACTAGGTAACTTATGATTTATTCATGAGAAACTTATCAACAAGTCAGCGCACTAACCACTAGGTAACTAATGATTTATTCATGAAACTTATCAACAAGTCAGCGCGCTAACCACTAGGTAACTAATGATTTATTCATGAGAAACTTATCAACAAGTCAGCGCGCTAACCACTAGGTAACTGATGATTTATTCATGAGAAACTTATCAACAAGTCAGCGCACTAACCACTAGATAACTGATGATTTATTTATGAGAAACTTATCGACAAGTCAGCGCACTAACCACTAGGTAACTAATGATTTATTCATGAGAAACTTATCGACAAGTCAGCGCACTAACCACTAGGTAACTAATGATTTATTTATGAGAAACTTATCGACAAGTCAGCGCACTAACCACTAGGTAACTAATGATTTATTTATGAGAAACTTATCGACAAGTCAGCGCACTAACCACTAGGTAACTAATGATTATTTATGAGAAACTTATCGACAAGTCAGCGCACTAACCACTAGGTAACTAATGATTTATTTATGAGAAACTTATCGACAAGTCAGCGCACTAACCACTAGGTAACTAATGATTTATTTATGAGAAACTTATCAACAAGTCAGCGCGCTAACCACTAGGTAACTAATGATTTATTTATGAGAAACTTATCGACAAGTCAGCGCACTAACCACTAGGTAACTAATGATTATTTATGAGAAACTTATCAACAAGTCAGCGCACTAACCACTAGGTAACTAATGATTTATTTATGAGAAACTTATCAACAAGTCAGCGCACTAACCACTAGGTAACTAATGATTATTCATGAGAAACTTATCGACAAGTCAGCGCACTAACCACTAGGTAACTAATGATTATTCATGAGAAACTTATCGACAAGTCAGCGCACTAACCACTAGGTAACTAATGATTTATTATGAGAAACTTATCGACAAGTCAGCGCACTAACCACTAGGTAACTAATGATTTATTCATGAGAAACTTATCGACAAGTCAGCGCACTAACCACTAGGTAACTAATGATTTATTTATGAGAAACTTATCGACAAGTCAGCGCACTAACCACTAGATAACTAATGATTTATTTATGAGAAACTTATCGACAAGTCAGCGCACTAACCTCTAGGTAACTAATGATTATTCATGAGAAACTTATCAACAAGTCAACGCGATAACCACTAGGTAACTGATGATTTATTCATGAGAAACTTATCAACAAGTCAGCGCACTAACCACTAGGTAACTGATGATTTATTCATGAGAAACTTATCAAAAGTCAGCGCACTAACCACTAGGTAACTAATTATTTATTCATGAGAAACTTATCAACAAGTCAGCGCGCTAACCACTAGGTAACTAATGATTTATTATGAGAAACTTATCAACAAGTCAGCGCACTAACCACTAGGTAACTTATGATTTATTCATGAGAAAGTTATCAACAAGTCAGGGCGCTAACCACTAGGTAACTGATGATTTATTCATGAGAAACTTATCGACAAGTCAGCGCACTAACCACTAGGTAACTAATGATTTATTCATGAGAAACTTATCGACAAGTCAGCGCACTAACCACTAGGTAACTAATGATTTATTCATGAGAAACTTATCAACAAGTCAGCGCACTAACCACTAGGTAACTGATGATTTATTTATGAGAAACTTATCAACAAGTCAGCGCACTAACCACTAGGTAACTTATGATTTATTCATGAGAAACTTATCAACAAGTCAGCGCGCTAACCACTAGGTAACTGATGATTTATTCATGAGAAACTTATCAACAAGTCAACGCGATAACCACTAGGTAACTGATGATTTATTCATGAGAAACTTATCAACAAGTCAACGCGATAACCACTAGGTAACTGATGATTATTCATGAGAAACTTATCAACAAGTCAACGCGAAAAACCACTAGGTAACTGATGATTTATTCATGAGAAACTTATCAACAAGTCAGCGCACTAACCACTAGGTAACTGATGATTTATTCATGAGAAACTTATCAACAAGTCAGCGCACTAACCACTAGGTAACTGATGATTTATTCATGAGAAACTTATCAACAAGTCAGCGCGCTAACCACTAGGTAACTGATGATTTATTCATGAGAAACTTATCAACAAGTCAGCGCACTAACCACTAGGTAACTGATGATTTATTCATGAGAAACTTATCAACAAGTCAGCGCACTAACCACTAGGTAACTGATGATTTATTCATGAGAAACTTATCAACAAGTCAGCGCACTAACCACTAGGTAACTGATGATTTATTCATGAGAAACTTATCAACAAGTCAGCGCACTAACCACTAGGTAACTGATGATTTATTCATGAGAAACTTATCAACAAGTCAGCGCACTAACCACTAGGTAACTGATGATTTATTCATGAGAAACTTATCAACAAGTCAGCGCGCTAACCACTAGGTAACTGATGATTTATTCATGAGAAACTTATCAACAAGTCAGCGCACTAACCACTAGGTAACTGATGATTTATTTATGAGAAACTTATCGACAAGTCAGCGCACTAACCACTAGGTAACTAATGATTTATTCATGAGAAACTTATCGACAAGTCAGCGCACTAACCACTAGGTAACTAATGATTTATTTATGAGAAACTTATCGACAAGTCAGCGCACTAACCACTAGGTAACTAATGATTTATTTATGAGAAACTTATCAACAAGTCAGCGCACTAACCACTAGGTAACTAATGATTTATTCATGAGAAACTTATCGACAAGTCAGCGCACTAACCACTAGGTAACTAATGATTTATTTATGAGAAACTTATCGACAAGTCAGCGCACTAACCACTAGGTAACTAATGATTTATTTATGAGAAACTTATCAACAAGTCAGCGCATTAACCACTAGGTAACTAATGATTTATTTATGAGAAACTTATCGACAAGTCAGCGCACTAACCACTAGGTAACTAATGATTTATTTATGAGAAACTTATCAACAAGTCAGCGCGCTAACCACTAGGTAACTAATGATTTATTTATGAGAAACTTATCGACAAGTCAGCGCACTAACCACTAGGTAACTAATGATTTATTTATGAGAAACTTATCAACAAGTCAGCGCACTAACCACTAGGTAACTAATGATTTATTCATGAGAAACTTATCGACAAGTCAGCGCACTAACCACTAGGTAACTAATGATTTATTTATGAGAAACTTATCGACAAGTCAGCGCACTAACCACTAGATAACTAATGATTTATTTATGAGAAACTTATCGACAAGTCAGCGCACTAACCACTAGGTAACTAATGATTTATTCATTAGAAACTTATCAACAAGAACCAGTGTGTCTCTCTTTCCTCGCCTCCTATCCTTTGAGCTGTCCAGCTTGGCAGAGTCCACCAGCGGGTGGTAGCTACGTCAGCATAGTTCTAGGGATCTCTGTAACACTCAACCTTCCCCCCCCACCCCACCAACATCATACCGATAATTGGAGACACCTTGGAGGGATTTATTCATTATAGACATTAACACGTTCAGAGTAAGGCATTTAAATACGATTATGTTGAGACATTTAACATGTTTAGCGTGAGATATTTAAATACGTTTATGGTGAGATATTTAAACACGTTTATGTTGAGACATTTAACATGTTTAGGGTGAGATATTTAAACACGTTTATGTTGAGACATTTAACACGTTTAGGTTGAGGTATTTAACACGTTTAGGGTGAGATATTTAAATACGTTTATGTTGAGACATTTAGCATGTTTAGGGTGAGATATTTAAACACGGTCATGTTGAGACATTTAACACGTTTAGGGTGAGGTTTAAACACGGTTATGTTGAGACATTTAACACGTTTAGGGTGAGGTATTTAACCACGTTTACGGTGAGATATTTAACACGAAAGGGTGAGATATTTAAACACGTTTATGTTGAGACATTTAACACGTTTAGGGTGAGATATTTAAACACGTTTAGTGTGAGACATTTAACAGGTTTAGTGTGAGATATTTAACATGTTTAGGGTGAGGTATTTAAACACCTTTTTAGTGTGAGACATTTAACACTTTTAGGGTGAGGTATTTAAACACGTTTAGTGTGAGACATTTAACACGCTAGTGTGAGACATTTACACGTTTAGGGTGAGGTATTTAAACACGTTTAGGGGAAGATATTTAACAGGTTTAGGGTGAGATATTTAAACACGTTTATGTTGAGACATTTAACACGGTTTTAGGGTGAGGTATTTAACAGGTTTATGGTGATATAGTTAACATGTTTAGGGTGAGATATTTAAACACGTTTAGTGTGAAACATTTAACACGTTTAGGGTGAGGTATTTAAACACGTTTATGTTGAGACATTAAACACGTTTATGGTGAGATATTTAACAGGTTTATGGTGAGATATTTAAACACGTTTATGTTGAGACATTAAACACGTTTATGCTGAGATATTTAACAGGTTTATGGTGAGATATTTAAACACGTTTATGTTGAGACATTAAACACGTTTAGAGTGAGATATTTAACATGTTTATGGTGAGATATTTAAACACGTTTATGTTGAGGCATTAAACACGTTTAAGGTGATATATTTAACATTTATGGTGAGATATTTAAACACGTTTAGTGTGAGACATTTAACACGTTTAGGGTGAGGTATTTAAACACGTTTAGTGTGAGACATTTAACAGGTTTAGGGTGATATATTAACATGTATAGGGTGAGGTATTTAAACACGTTTAGGATGCCGTGTTTAAACACGTTTAGTGTGAGACATTTAACATGTTTAGGGTGAGGTATTTAAACACGTTTAGTGTGAGACATTTAACATGTTTAGGGTGAGGTATTTAAACACGTTTAGTGTGAGACAATTATCACGTTTAGGGTGAGGTATTTAAACACGTTTAGTATGAGACATTTAACATGTTTAGGGTGAGGTATTTAAGCACGTTTAGAATAAGATATTTAAACACGTTAGGGTGAAACATGTAAACACGTTAGGGTGAGACATTTAAACACGCTAGGGTGAAACATTTAAACACGTTAGGGTGAGACATTTAAACACGTTAGAGTGAGACATTTAAATACGTTAGGGTGAGACATTTAAACACGTTAGGGTGAGACATTTAAACACGTTAGGGTGAGACATTTAAACACGTTAGGGTGAGACATTTAAACACGCTAGGGTGAGACATTTAAACACGCTAGGGTGAAACATTTAAACACGTTAGGGTGAGACATTTAAATACGTTAGGGTGAGACATTTAAACACGTTAGGGTGAGACATTTAAACACGTTTAGTGTGAGCCTCGTATCTCATTTGCTCTATTATCCTGGCAGGAATTCAAAGTCTGATCTGCAAGCAAAATGAATAATCAAACATCAAACAAGATAGACCCCCCATCCCCCCTTTCCCAAAGTGAATAATCATACATAAAAAATAGACCACCACCCCCCCCCCAAAAAAAAAATAAATAAAGAGAGAGAGATAAATACTTTTGCTGTCGAGATAAACAAAGCCAGGTTTTCAGTGAATGCAAACACATTGCTGCGGCATCGTTAGAAACAAAAAGCCAAACTTAATTGTAGGAGACCTGCAACATTCCAAACCATCCGAGAGTTCCAAAGAAATATGATATCCCTGCAACAGGCATCGAAATTTGTGTGGAGAGAATTAAATGCGAACAAGAACAAAACGCCATAAGCAAACTTGAAAAAAATAACATGAACAAACCAAGGTCTCTAGACTTAAAGCAAAGAGTGGTTGGGGGGGGGGCATTGTAATTTCAGAGTATATTTTCACCTGATATGTCTCATCGAGTGTTGCCTGCAACAGGAGCCACTAGTGCATGGACTTCAGTATTGCTCTGTTCTGAGCAGCAGGAGAAGCAACTCTGCTCGACAAATAGGAAACCAGCAAAGACCTCAATCGCACCTACCTGTTCCTGATTCTTTCTTGTTTTACATTTAAAAGAACAGTTGATTGGTAAAGAGAAACACTCAAGTGCGATTACTGATGTTAGCGAGTGCGAATATTATTAAATAATCATTGTATAGTGAGAATCTGCGTGCGCTGCTTGTCCATGTTGTTTACAAGAAGTACTGGAAGGTTATGGTTTCGTTGGCTGGGGAAGTTCGTTGTGAAAATGGCCAGTGAGTCATTTGTTTGAATAATATTGTCGTGGGTCAAGGATGTACAGTTTCAAAACAGCTTTGAACGCTTCCTCTTGTTGACATTATTTTCGGTGATTGCTCCATCTTTAGGTCAGCACTTTAGACTTTAGGGATTGTTATGAGTAGGGCAAACGTCAAGAAAAAACATCATTTTCCTACAGAGAGATAAGGGACAAGTATATACTTATAATTATCGCACGGGACGGCAAATAAAGATAGAAAAAGGTGAATAAGTATATTTTATACAAAACAAGTTTACGTTTATTTATTCTACTATTTTATTTTTTAACTTGTAGCATACTTTCATCTTGTCCAATAAATATTGTATTTATTCTTTGTTTATGAACGTGTTTTTATTTCTTCTACAGTTGGCCCAAGATTAAACTTGATCTTTAAACCCTGACAAAACCTTTTAAACCCTGACAAAACCCATTAAATCCTGACACAGCTACTTGTAGTGTCAAGAGAGACATTATAGTTTTTACATTATCTGCAACGATGTCCTGGGTATAATATATTTCCTCCATTCTTGAAAATAATTTTTTTTTCACGATTCTACTGCTTCATTTTATTTGTTCTCTTTTTTAAAAAAAATTCCTTTTTCTGCGTACACATTTAGACTTCAATATTAAAATCGTCAGCCCAAGTCTGGGGACATCACCATACAGCTTGTCTCAGCAGGATGCTGGTGATAACCATAGCCTTCTCTCTTCATCACATAATGGCCATGATTGTAGGTGATGTTCAACAATCAGTTTTTTTCTGTGCGACAGTCACTTTCATGAGAGGCTTCTATATTTAGGGTGTTGAAAAGGTGGTACTTCAATCTGTTGTAGCCAGTTCGGAGTATTAAAATTGTTACTTGTTCTTTTATGTTGAGCTGGTAGCAAGCTTCGTTTTATTTCTGATAGTCTGGTTGTTTTCTGATAGCCTGGTTGTTTTCTTATAGGGAATAATAGAACAAAGAAGTATGTGTTAGCACTCGGAAAAATTGACAGACAAACAACAATAGAAAAAAACGAAGAACAATACATGGTCCGAAGTGGGATCGAACCCGTACTCAGTGGCACCGCGCCTTGCCACGAGAAGCCGAACGCTTGGTACACTGCCACGCAGCCAACTAAAAAATTGGCTATTGCAGTAGTGTCTTCCACGAAAGGCGATCTCAATGACTATAGCATAGGGTAACGATCACAGACCGGAAATAAATTGTATATTTGTACTTTCCTATTAATGCAAGTATCTCCCAGTAGGGCTGAATACTTGTGTTGTAGACAAACATTTATTGGACGAAACAGCACGAATAGTAGTTCCCAGTGGTTATATACTGGGTACAAATAATAATACATAAATATTATTATATGGGGAACTTCCGAGGCGATAATAGGGAATAATAGAACAAAGAAGTATGTGTTAGCACTCGGAAAAATTGACAGACAAACAACAATAGAAAAAAAACGAAGAACAATACATGGTCCGAAGTGGGATCGAACCCGTACTCAGTGGCACCGCGCCTTGCCACGAGAAGCCGAACGCTTGGTACACTGCCACGCAGCCAACTAAAAAATTGGCTATTGCAGTAGTGTCTTCCACGAAAGGCGATCTCAATGACTATAGCATAGGGTAACGATCACAGACCGGAAATAAATTGTATATTTGTACTTTCCTATTAATGCAAGTATCTCCCAGTAGGGCTGAATACTTGTGTTGTAGACAAACATTTATTGGACGAAACAGCACGAATAGTAGTTCCCAGTGGTTATATACTGGGTACAAATAATAATACATAAATATTATTATATGGGGAACTTCCGAGGCGATAATAGGGAATAATAGAACAAAGAAGTATGTGTTAGCACTCGGAAAAATTGACAGACAAACAACAATAGAAAAAAACGAAGAACAATACATGGTCCGAAGTGGGATCGAACCCGTACTCAGTAGCACCGCGCCTTGCCACGAGAAGCCGAACGCTTGGTACACTGCCACGCAGCCAACTAAAAAATTGGCTATTGCAGTAGTGTCTTCCACGAAAGGCGATCTCAATGACTATAGCATAGGGTAACGATCACAGACCGGAAATAAATTGTATATTTGTACTTTCCTATTAATGCAAGTATCTCCCAGTAGGGCTGAATACTTGTGTTGTAGACAAACATTTATTGGACGAAACAGCACGAATAGTAGTTCCCAGTGGTTATATACTGGGTACAAATAATAATACATAAATATTATTATATGGGGAACTTCCGAGGTGATAATAGGGAATAATAGAACAAAGAAGTATGTGTTAGCACTCGGAAAAATTGACAGACAAACAACAATAGAAAAAAACGAAGAACAAAACATGGTCCGAAGTGGGATCGAACCCGTACTCAGTGGCACCGCGCCTTGCCACGAGAAGCCGAACGCTTGGTACACTGCCACGCAGCCAACTAAAAAATTGGCTATTGCAGTAGTGTCTTCCACGAAAGGCGATCTCAATGACTATAGCATAGGGTAACGATCACAGACCGGAAATAAATTGTATATTTGTACTTTCCTATTAATGCAAGTATCTCCCAGTAGGGCTGAATACTTGTGTTGTAGACAAACATTTATTGGACGAAACAGCACGAATAGTAGTTCCCAGTGGTTATATACTGGGTACAAATAATAATACATAAATATTATTATATGGGGAACTTCCGAGGCGATAATAGGGAATAATAGAACAAAGAAGTATGTGTTAGCACTCGGAAAAATTGACAGACAAACAACAATAGAAAAAAACGAAGAACAATACATGGTCCGAAGTGGGATCGAACCCGTACTCAGTGGCACCGCGCCTTGCCACGAGAAGCCGAACGCTTGGTACACTGCCACGCAGCCAACTAAAAAATTGGCTATTGCAGTAGTGTCTTCCACGAAAGGCGATCTCAATGACTATAGCATAGGGTAACGATCACAGACCGGAAATAAATTGTATATTTGTACTTTCCTATTAATGCAAGTATCTCCCAGTAGGGCTGAATACTTGTGTTGTAGACAAACATTTATTGGACGAAACAGCACGAATAGTAGTTCCCAGTGGTTATATACTGGGTACAAATAATAATACATAAATATTATTATATGGGGAACTTCCGAGGCGATAATAGGGAATAATAGAACAAAGAAGTATGTGTTAGCACTCGGAAAAATTGACAGACAAACAACAATAGAAAAAAACGAAGAACAATACATGGTCCGAAGTGGGATCGAACCCGTACTCAGTGGCACCGCGCCTTGCCACGAGAAGCCGAACGCTTGGTACACTGCCACGCAGCCAACTAAAAAATTGGCTATTGCAGTAGTGTCTTCCACGAAAGGCGATCTCAATGACTATAGCATAGGGTAACGATCACAGACCGGAAATAAATTGTATATTTGTACTTTCCTATTAATGTTTTCTTATAGCCTGGTTGTTTTCTGATAGCCTGGTTGTTTTCTGATAGCCTGGTTGTTTTCTGATAGCCTGGTTGTTTTTTGACAGCCTGGTTGTTTTCTGATAGCCAGGTTGTTCTATATTCCATTTGTTCATGTATTTTTTCCAGACAAACCTCTTTGATTCCTCATAAGTTGTACTTGCATCTGGCTGCTGTAATATGGCCTCCTGAGCCGAAACGTCGTTTTGATTTTATTTTTTTTCCTAATCTACGTAAAGCTGTACCTATACCCATTTTAAAAATTTCATTAGCTTTACAGCAGCTTTGCATCTGTATATCTTTACCTCTTGTGTAACATGCCACTTTCCTTTGTCAACCTGTTTAACTCATCGTTTCTATGATTATTGCAGTGACTTGGAATCCACTGAAGCACGGTTCTGCAGAACTGAAACAAACTAGATAGCACCAAGTCTTTCCGGGAATAAACTACTTAATGGAATCATCGTCATCTGAAACCATGCGTGCTGGCGTGGGTGTGGTCATGTCTCGTTACCACCTTTTGTCTCCCCTGAAAGCTGGTAAAACCAGGTGACAAAACACCGTTAACTCAGTTAGTGTATAAATGAAACAGGAACAGCTTTTCTCAAAGAATGAATATGGACAGCAAAACTTATATATTTTATCCATCCATTCATCTATTTAAAAAAGAAAAGTACCCCGTCACGCCAAGTGAGTATATAGGGAGTATGGTGTTAGTGACCATAAATTTTACAGACCTTCGGCACATGATTTTTTTGGGTAATGTGGTCGGTATTACTTACGCCCGTGCCGATTTACTTTACCAGAAAAAAGAATCAGGTACCCATTTAAGGCTGCGTGAACCCGGAAGCCGTGGGTTGGTATCGAACCCTACCTCTTGTCCTTTGTAGTCCAGTTCACTAACCACTGGGCTATCGCGGCTATCAATCAATCAATCAATCAATCAATCAATCAATCAATCAATCAATCGATCGATCGATCGATCAATCAACCAATCTATCTATCTATCTATCTATCTATCTATCTATCTATCTATCTATCTATCTATCTATCTATCTATCTATCTATCTATCTATCTATCTATCTATCTATCTATCTATCTATCTATCTATCTATCTATCTATCTATCTATCTATCTATCTATCTATCTATCTATCTATCTATCTATCCATATTCCTTTGTATCCATTTATCACTCTTTCCATATTTCCTATCTATCCACCTATCCTATCTTTCCATCTTTTTTATCTATCCATCTTCCCATCCATCTTCCCATCCATCTTCCCATCCATCCATCTGTCTGTCTGCCTGCCCATCCTTCACACACTTCCTTTCACACTTCATTTTTGGTGCTGTGAGAGGCACAGAATCTCTTATGAGCCTCTTCTGGCACTTTCAAGCCGTGCGTGCCAGTTGATACAACTGTCGAGTTATCTCGTTGTTGTTCCACCAATTTATTCTTGACCTATCGCTCAACAGGACACCAGCCTCGACACACTCAACAGTTGAGCTGAAATATACTGAGCACCCCTGGCAGTATCATAATTGTACATACTTTTGATTTTAGACCTGTTTCCTTAGTTTGACTAATGTTGGAATTAAAACATGTTTGATACAAGATAGAAATAAAGGCATCAAGATGCATCAAGATGCGTAGAGATGCGAAGCCGAATTCTTTGATACAAGATAGAAATAAAGGCATCAAGGTGCGTAGAGATGCGAAGCCGAATTCTTTGATACAAGATAGAAATAAAGGCATCAAGGTGCGTAGAGATGCGAAGCCGAATTATATGATACAAGATCACCAACACACGAAAAATGCATAATTTTTTTTGCGGTGGGGTTTCTAGTATCACTGTTTATTCCTCGAAAATACCACATATCTGTTCCATTATTACATGTTCCCTGGATTCTGGAACATAACCTTTCATATGTACGCAGAGCCCGTGAGCTGAGTGAAAGAAACATGCTTATTATGCCATCCGTTTTCCTCTACAGTCGATTTATGGCGTGCCAGGAAGGTCAAAGGTCATAGTGCACACACAAGCGTAGCTTGTAAGATGCTTGTTGGCACAGCGTGTGTGACGACACCAAAGTAAACGTGCTCATCTACAAATTAATCTTTTCTTTGTTCATAATCTCTTTCATCATGCACGCAGTTCTTCCACTCTATGTGAGTGGGTGTGTGTGTAAGTGTGCATGAGTGAGTGTGTGTGTACAAGCTTTCTCACATAAACCTTCTCTCCCTCTAATTCTCCTCGTCCAGATTGCATGTTTTGTTTTGGGGGCCGATACAGTCACCAGCTACCGAGCTACATGTGGCCGGCGACTCACAGCTGACTGAACTCTTCAAGATCAGCGAAAAATATAGCTGACCAAGACCCAACTCCACCTTTCAGTGGTGCTCATGGAAACAGACTACCAAGTCAGGCCCAGCGAGTAGAATATATATGTATATATATGTGTGTGTGTGTGTGTATGTAATTTATGTGCTCAAACTAAGATTTTACCAAAAATATCATCATCATCATCTAGCTGCTTGTCATTGTTGGAACTTAGATCCCATGGAAGCTACTCTTAATGTCTCTCTGTCCCATGCGAAATGTCCAGGATCTGTAGCAGCCAGTCTCAGCTTGTCTGTGATATCTTGCACCCACCATCTTCTAGGTGTTTCTTTCTCTCCTTCACCTGGAACTATGCTCTCCATAATTAACTTCTCTATGCCATTATATCATTTTACAGCATCAAAATATTTTATTTTCCTTGATTCTATAATCTTTATCAACAGGTTTTCTAGAATTATATGTTATTGCAAAATTGATACGTTTTTTTCCTATTCTAAATATTCTTCTATAACACTTGTATTCGAAGATATTGTGTATGATTATTGTATATTATAATATACTCATTTCTTTTTTTGATTCATTTTGCTCTGGGGCCGGAGGGTGTAAGTCAAAGTTCTCCACTTGTTGCTAGTTCTTGCAGTTCTTAGTTGTTTCTTAATCCCATAGTTGAGACTTCTCTGGTAATTGTTCTGCATATCAATTCACTTTGTCTGGCTTGTTGTCTTTTTGTCACATGGTCTTCACACGAATGCCTGACGAGGAAGTTTTTCTTCTTTTATTCTCAGCACATGACCGATGTATTTCCAACTCCTTCTTCTTATCAAGCTTGATACGTGTTCTTGATTTGATTTAGTTTCGTATGTGTTCGGTTGAAATGTATTCTTTCCGGTCTATGTCTGAGATCATACGAAGACATTGCTTTCAAAGGCATTCAGTTTTCTATCTAAAGTCTTGGTGATTTCCAACTTTCACATTCATATGTTAGTATTGGTATCACATCCATATGTTAGCATTTGTATTACACTGGAGTTGAATACTCTTAAGTTTGTTTCGTTTACTAAGAACTTTGAATCTCCAGATGTTCGTCAGTTTACTGAACACATTTGATGCTAGTGTGATGTGTGTCATGGTTTCTGATGTTATGCCTCCATATCTGGACATTTTGCTAAACTTTGTAACGTTGTGTAAAATGTCATAGTTAATTGCTATGTCTGAGGCTTTGTTGGTAATATCCAGGACTCTATAAACATTCATTGCCAAGGATTAGACTAAAGCCGAAAATTAATTTACTTTAAGTTAAATAGCCATTTTTCTCAATATTGGCGTCACTATCTCCTTAATTGCTTTCAGTTAATAATTAAAGATACAGAAAATACATACATGAAAATGGATAACAAATATCCGAAGGCAATATAATATATTCTATTTTTAGCAGAGTAATGGTTCCCTCCGCGTCTAAAGGTGTATAGAGAAGATGGTGTTAATGCCCACATTTTTCAATTACCATCGGCACATTTTAGGGGTGATGTTGGTATCACACCAACCCTCCTCTCCCCAAATACTTTTCAAGATTGAATTTATGGTAAAGTTAAAGGTAGTCCTACAGCAGCTGTCGTTTGATAATGAGATGATAGTGACTTAATTGTACTAAGCTAAACCTGGAACCCTCCAATCAGTAACCTGACTACGTACCGCCATTATGGCTTCATTTGGTTAGGGTACCAGAGTCTGGATTTCCTAGAACATGTCCTGATTTCTTAGAAATATGTCTGATGTCCGGCTAGGCTGCGAAAAATAGAAAATGTATAACTTTTGTAACACTGTCGGATGTAAATATACAATTTGTTTGCGCAATCATGGAGTATTGCTTTTTGATATTTCGGTTTGCCTACACCGTTGTAAGTTCATGCAATCGAACAATAAAACAGCGTGTGCGACCATCAGCTGAATGTATAGGATTTATCTAACATATTGTAGTTTCGATCCGAAAGCACCTTTCTATTATCCCATATTCTATTTCCAGTTCCTGTGTTTATGAAACGTAAGTGTGTTATCTATGATTGATTTGTGAGCTTTAGACACAGGGTTGTGGGAGACATACATCGATATCTATCTATGCAGTGAAAACAAAAAACTTAAACGAACTTTGTGGCTTTGTTTACATCATGTAAGTAGAAATGTTATATCTATATAAAGATGCTTTACTTTCTTCCCTGCCACTGTGAAGCTAAAAAAAGGAATATGGTAAAGTAAAAAAAGTAAAGTACCCCCGTCACGCCAAGTGGCGTATAGGGAAATATGGTGTTAGTGACCCTATATTTTACAGACCTTCAGCACATGATTTTTGGGGTGATGTGGTCGGTATTACGCCCGTGCTGCTTTACTTTCCAGAAAAAATCCTGTACCCATTTAAGATTGGGTGAACCCAGAAGCCGTCGGTTGGGATCGAAACCTACCCCTTGTCCTTTGTAGTCCAGTTAACTAACCACTGAGCTATCGCGGCTCCCGAAAAAAAAGAAGATTATAACATTAAATTATTGTTTTCTTTCTCAGCCTCGAAAACAATTGCCATCATTAAATTCAAATAACTTGGTTTATGTTTGAACCATCTAACGAAGTAAGCATTAATGTTGATGAGTAAAAACGTTTTTATTTTAAATTAATTCTGCAACCTCAAACAACATGCAGTTAATGTAACTCAAGAGAATTACAAACCTCCTTTACACAATCAGTGGGTTAACTTCCTAAAGGAACATCCAAATTCTGAAATGAACTCTGAGATTCTTCACATCGGTCTATTTTACTTGTCAGTACCAAGTCTTAATGCAAGTGTGGAGAGGCTATTTTCTCTACTCAATTCTCAGTGGACCAAGGAGAGAAACTGTCTATATCTGAGGTACATTAGAGGACCTACGTTGATAAAATTGAGTTTAAAACATGTCTTGTGTGGATTTACACAATATTTACTGGATGATAAACAATATTCATCGCTCAAACAAACTGGATCATCAAGGGAGTGCACAAAGTCAGGAAATGAAACAAGGTGTACGTGTGTATATCGTCTGTATAATTTAAAAATTGTAATTAATTATAGTTAGCAGATTTTAAAATTCAAATATAAATTTAAAAAATACTAATTACGCTTAAATGTCTGGCCTTTGGGGAATACAATTCTTCTTGATTATGTGAAAACGTCTTGCTTTTACAGATCAAACGTCCTGCCTCTGCAGATCAAATGTCCTGCTTTTGTCACATTTAATCTGGTAAAGTAAAGTCACGCCAAGTGACGTATAGGGAAATATGGTGTTAGTGACCCTATATTTTACAGACCTTCAGCACATGATTTTGGGATAATGTGGTCAGTATTACGCCCGTGCTGCTTTACTTTCCCAGAAAAAAAATCCGTTACCCATTTAAGGATGGGTGGACCCGGAAGCCGTCGGTTGGGATTGAACCCTACCCCTTGTCCGTGGTAGTCCAGTTCACTAACCACTGAGCTATCGCGGCTCCATTTAATCTGGTAGCTCTTCATATAGCCAATGAGCACACAGCGATGTGTGCACAAGCTGATTTAGAATTCAAAATGTTACTAGAATTTATAAAAAATATATATTTTTTTTAATTATAATGACTGTATTAGTCTATACTATAAACGTTACTATACTACTACCATCAAGTCTAGTTTTGTATTTCAGTTTGATTCTTCTTTCAAAAATATCATATTCCTTATCTAAGAATGAGTATAGATAGTTCAACTGAATGAAAGAAATTATTTAGAGTAATTTAGAGCATTGCACAATTCGATACAACACAACGAGACTTTAATAAACGTTACGAGAATAATAGACTCAAGGACGACCAGGAAAAAGATGGATTGATGGAATATTATAACTTTAGGAAACATAGCAGCAGAGGCCAACAAAAGAGTGAAATACCACAAATTATATCTCTCCTCGACGCTGAAAGACAAATGAGCGAGGAAAGAAGAATTTCAAATTCGATAATTGATTTGTTGTGCATCAATACGATTTCATTTTAACGGCAGATGTTTAGATAAAGAGAGCTATGTTTACCTCGTTTGTCTCAAACAAATGGCGCGATCCCCTGTAGCGCAACCACCACCACCACCACACTGAGCTGAAGCCACTCCTTGCATGCATTAACAAATCCCTCCCTCCCCCACGACCTCCTGTTTCTCTCATCTTCTCACTCACATCAGAAACTAGGAAGTTGCCAACTATCTACAAAAGGAAGAAAAAAGGAAAGGCTTGTCTGTCTGCCGTATCTACTTTCACCACGAGACTCCTCTATACTTTGTGCTCGCACTCTTTGCGGTGTAGGCTAAGATTATGGCCCGGACGTTATGAAGTGATTTGCTCCCGGTGCGGATACAAAATTATCCAGGACTGTATTTTAGCCTGTAGTCTCGTCACTAGCTTCGGACATCTGGACTACATAACACACGAATATAGGTCCATCACACTGGACCCAAGATGGTAAGCGATCACACTTGTGAACAGACTAGCTTTATGAAATTATTTTGTATAATAATTAATTATGTATGACTAATGTTACTTGTTTTCCAATTAAGATTGTTATGATTCGTGTTCTAAATATTTTTAAAAAAATGTTTCTCCTAAATATTTGTCAAAAGTACCCTAAGTTTTACCACTTAAATATCATTAAAATGGCTTTGACATATTGCGTATTGCACATTAATATTAAATGCTCTCAGTATGTAAGTTCTGAAGAAGCATTATAGTAATATTTAATTGCTTACAAAAATGGAAAATTTATTTGTTTTTATATATTTCTGATGATAAGAGGCAAATAAGAATAGCAAAATGTTACATCTTCTCAATATTTCTGTATGGTGCAGAAACATGGACATTAGACCAGAAAACAGAACAGAGAATTGAAGCCTTTGAAATGTGGATTTATAGAAGAATAGGTAGAATTGGATGGAAAGAAAAGAAAACAAACGAGGAAGTTTTAAAACAACTAAAAATGAAAAGAGAACTACTAAACACAATTAGAGCAAGACAAATGAAATTTTTGGTCATGTTAAAAGACACAACAGCCTAATAACAGTAATATTGGAAGGAAAAATACAAGGTAAAAGAGGCAGACCAAGACTAACATGGACGAGTAACATCAAAAGACGGACAAGATGACAGTCTGCACCATCAAAGCAAGAAACAGATTTGAATGGCGATCCATGGTAGCCAACCTTCGCTGCAGAGTTGGCACCCGATAATGATGATGATGATAAGAGAGAAATCATAAAGAAAAGAATGGTTTGGTAGGAAGTCAAAGACAGAGTTGATATACAATTGCTGAGATTGTCGTTGAGTGACATGATCACCTACGCCAGCAGGAACGGTACTTGATGATGATGATTCTGTTGAAGTCTGTGGAAAGTTGTGCACAGAAGATACTGACGTCATCCTCTGCTTTAAACGTTTACTTGCAGGCCAAGCTCGGGCGTGTAGTAGTGCTCCTCCTGCTTGTATCAGCGTGTGCAACATGGACAGGTAGTTACTTTTTTTCTTTCTCTCCAGCATGAAAAAAGTTCATTTTATCCTAATTTTTTCTGTGAATTTAATTCGTTGGTTTGCAGGACAGACTTCACTACATTCGGGTCATCTCATAATATTGTGTGCATGCCATCAAATAGTTTATAGCAGACACCACTCTGTGGCGGTGGTTGTGATGATGACGTGATCGTGGTGGAGCCTGTGATACCGAAGCCAGTTACAGATCTGACGCGCATGTTTCAGAATGTAACTGAAAAACGGCGTCCGGGTGGGAAGGATAGTTAGCTGTGAGGCTGGGAATAAAGATCGCATGCTCGCTACGTAGTGTACATACTAGAGTTTTGTTTCACCTTTTTCCTTCTATTTTCGATTGAAGAAAAAAAAACATTGATTGATTATTGCGGTATTTTTATGCAAAATGGGTGGTTTAATTCACTCGACAAGGCGCTCTCTTGTTGCTGTTTTAATATTAAGATTGCTGCTGCTGGAGATTGTGAATATTGTAAATATAAACTAACTTAGTTTTTCAAAAGAAAGAAAAAGTAATTACTCTCTAAGTTCTGCGGTAAATGCTCATTCCAACTCTTAAAGCTGATGTTGAAAATGTGGAAGATTAAAGGACTTGTAGGCGGATTGATCGATCATAGCTGATGCCGTCAAAGTGCCCAATGCCAGATTGTCTTAGAAGTCAGCTGTAGTTAGAATTCAGGCAAAATATTCTAGCCTGCTGGATTTTCTACGTTTGACGTTATTCACAGTCCGCCCGTGCTCTGCCGGAGCCCTGAAGGGCAATAAAGAATTGTGGCGCTGTTCACTACCAGGCATGTACATAAGAGGCGACTAAGGAGGGTTGGGCATGGGACTGGCTATCCTGTATTGCAAAAAAAAAAAAACCGCAAAAACTTCACAAATATTGACAAATAAAAGGAAAGGAAAAAAGTAAATCCACCATCCAAAGAAGATAAGGGCTCTCTGTCTAAGCGATGTATGACGCAAGCCGGAGAAAGCCACATGGAGTCCGGTTTGCCGACTCACCTTTTGCCTACCAAGAAATCCTCTAGAATTGGCACCTGGAATGTACGTACTCTAAATGAGCAATTAAAAGCTGCTCAGGTAACAGCAGAAATGTGCAAACTACAAAATAGATATTCTAGGAAATGGAGAAACAAGATGGCTAGGAACAGAAAGGATAAAACTAAACACAGGGGAGATGATTTTATCATCAGTACACTGGGGACCTGGAGCACAACATAGTCAAGGGGTAGCTATAGTATGATCAAGGGAATCACAGAAAACTCTGATAGAATGGGAAGCAGCAGGACCAAATTAATATGAGCAACTTTAAAAAAAAAATTAAATACATATTATCCAATGCAATGCACCAACCAATTATAAGGACAATTTAGTTAAAGATGAATTCTATATACAGCTGCAATGTCAGATGGATGAAAGACGAGCCAAGGATATTATAATTTTGATGGGAGATTTAAATGCAAAAGTAGGATCGGGCAACAGAAGCTTTGAAGAGACCATCATGGAAAACAGGGACTTGGATAAATGAATGAGAATGGAGAGATATTCGTGAACTTCAGTGCTCTTAATCAAATGAACCTAGGAGGAACACTATTCCAACGTAAAAGAATACCTAAAGCTACATAGGTGTCATCAGGTCATATAACGGAGAATCAAATTGACCACATATGTATTAATATTAAGTTTTGAGTCCTCCTTACAGATGTAAAAGTATATAGAGGAGCAGATGTGGCTTTAGATCATCATCTTCTGCTAGCCAAACTTAAACATAAACTGACAAGAACTACAACGAATAAGGGTAGACAGTATTTTAATGTAGGGTTTCTTAAAGAGCAAGGAATTAAAGATACATTTATAGTCACTGTATAAAACAAATACAAAGTCCTCCAACAACTAGAATATACAATAGATATAGAAGATCATTGAAAACAGGTAAAGAATATATGGAAAGAGACATGCGAATAAATGCTGGGGAAAAGAGAACGCCAGAATACGGCATGGATGACAGCAGAGACCCTTCTGGAAAAAAAGGGATAAGAGGAAATATATGGGTAATCTAGCTAAAGAGGCAGAGGAAGCAGCAAATAAGGAAATATGAAATAACTGTACAACAGCACACAGAAATTAAAGGGAACATATAAACAGATCAATGCTTTTACTAAAGATAAGAAAGAACATCTGCTTAGTAATTAATATAAGGGAACACATGCAGAAATGGAAGGGGCACTTTGAAGAACTCTTCAACAGACCCGGCCCAAATAACCCTCCAGATATACTACCAGTAGAGGAAGAGTTACACGTTAACTGTGGAAAGCGAAGCAAGGAAGGAAATGGTAAAGCCACAGACCAGATACAATTTCTTCAGAAGCCATCAAAGCAGATATTAGCATCTCTACCAAGATGTTACATAATCTACTAGATAAAATATGGAAAAGGGATGAAATACCTAAAGACTGGAAAGAAGGTTATATGATCAAACTACAAGAGAAAGGAAGTTTACAGGAGTGCACAAATTATAGGGGAATTATGCTACTATCAGTGCCAGGAAAAATATTAAGCAGAATCATTCTGGAGAGACTAAAAGAGGTCAGAGAGAAACATTTGAGAGATGAACAAGCAGGTTTTAGGAAGGACAGATAATGCTCTGATTAAATAACTACCGTACGTTATGGCTATGGTTATGATTATGGAAGGCACCGGTATAACTGCAAACAAATTAAAATCCATAATTTACCTTACATAAAATAGTTGAACAAAGTTTAGAACTACAGTCCCCACCTTATATTGGATTCATAATTTACGAAAAGGTATTTGATAGTTTTGACAGAGGAATGATTGGAAGTTACTGAGTCATTACGGAATCCCCATAAAGTTTATTAACCTGATAAGAAAAGAACAATGTATGAAGGAATGAAATGTAGTGTGGTGCTCGAAGGGCAGCTTACATAAATATTTGAAATAAGAACAGGAGTAAGGCAGGGATGCCTTCTATCTTAATTTCTTTCTACTGGCCATAGACTGGATTACGAAAAAAATACAGAACAACAGAAATGGAATCTAGTGGTCACTGACCAAGCAACTTAATGACTTAGACTTCGCTGATGACATAGCTCTCCTATCACACAGCCATCAACATATACACTATAAAAGGAGCATACTTGATGAGAGATCACAACAGCTGGGACTGAAAATAAATATAGATAAGACCAAACTTATGAGAATTAATAGTTGGGAATAACCAAATAACAACAGAAGAAATAACTCTACTAGAAGTACAATCTTACATATATCTGGGCAACCAAAATATTCTTGGAGAAGACAGATGTAACCAGAGATGAAGATGATGGGGAAGACATGGTATGATCTTAAAAAATGGCAAGAAATAGAACGGCTTGAAAAGTGTTTGTTGGAGACCTATGCTCTACAGGAAGTTGAAATTTGGGAGAAGACAGCTTGATCTATTGACGTATACCAATCGTATCAGTCAGGATACTAGGTAGCTTTAGCTATGGTTGCTCATTGTCTTTCATACATATTATCCTTGGGGGCCTTGGTAGCCTAGTTGGGAAAACCACCCGACTGGACTACCGACGTTCGGACAACCCATGTTCGATTCCCGCTGGGAGCAGTGTGAATTGTACTCGTGGTTGGACACAAAAAAATACCCCACGGTCGACCCAGCCGCTGGCAGAAATGGGTACCAGAGCGAAATGGGTACCCTGGGAAGGTGAGGAATGTCGCCTCGCATCTGAGTTTCGATGCTTGAGGCGACACTGTACAGAAATCTCCGTACATTTCTGGATATGCAGCCAAGCATATATGGGTGGAAACTCACGTGCTAAGACGTCAGTTCAAGTCTCGTACTTTACCTTTACCTTACCTTTACCTTTTATCCACTAATTTCAACATTACTATCGCAATCTACAACAGAATCGTTACATTTCTTTGGATATCTCAATCTACAACAGAATCGTTACATTTCTTTACATATCTCCATGTACAACAGAATCGTTACATTTCTTTACATATCTCCATGTACAACAGAGTCGTTACATTTCTTTACATATCTCCATGTACAACAGAATAGTTACATTTCTTTACATATCTCCACGTACAGCAGAATCGTTACATTTCTTTACATATCTCCATGTACAACAGAATAGTTACATTTCTTTACATATCTCCATGTACAACAGAATAGTTACATTTCTTTACATATCTCCATGTACAACAGAATAGTTACATTTCTTTACATATCTCCATGTACAACAGAATCATGAAGTATCACCAGATGGATTGGTCAACATTTGATGTTTTTACTATTGATAACTATTTAGACTTGTAACAACTCTTTCCTCTGTTCCATGGCAACGGTTTCCTGCTGCCTCCATATATAAAGACAGACTTGGAGGGATCTGCTGAAAGCAGCTGACTATTTATTCTATAATTTTTCAGTCAATGAGATAATTGTGGGATCCCTCAATGAGATAATAGTGGGATACCTAAATGCGATAATAGTGGGATCCCTCAATGAGATAATAGTGGGATACCTCAATGAGATAATAGTGGGATCCCTCAATGAGATAATAGTGGGATCCCTCAATGAGATAATAGTGGGATCCCTCAATGAGATAATAGTGGGATCCCTCAATGAGATAATAGTGGGATACCTCAATGAGATAATAGTGGGATCCCTCAATGAGATAATAGTGGGATACCTCAATGAGATAATAGTGGGATCCCTCAATGAGATAATAGTGGGATCCCTCAATGAGATAATAGTGGGATCCCTCAATGCCTTAAGATGTATGGGGCATATGGTGTTAATGCCCATCATTTCCAATTGTACTGGGGTGATTTAACATTATCTGCTTATAATAATATAAAGTTGCCGATAGAATTAATCATCTCTGATGGAGAGATATAACAAGCTGATGAAAGATATTTCTGTATACTAGAACTCTGTCTACCTTTCCAACGTTTTATTTCACAACTAACTTACTAAATTACGACAGGAGAGATGTCTCAGTTGACATATTTAATAACACAATCACTTGTAACTACTTCACATAACCGACTTTGATATCACATGTCCATACGTTCTCTGTACTAGCAAGTTTCTTCACAATCTAACTCTAATGTTCCTAGAAGCTATCCACATCACATGTACTCAACACTCTTCTCATAGTTACTATAATGTCTCACATCCAATCAGTCTCATAGTTACTATAATGCCTCACATCCAATCATCTCATAGTTACTATAATGCCTCACATCCAATCATCTCATAGTTACTATAATGACTCACATCCAATCATCTCATAGTTACTATAATGTCTCACATCCAATCAGTCTCATAGTTACTAAAATGCCACACATCCAATCATCTCATAGTTACTATAATGCCTCATATCTAATCATCGCATAGTTACTACAGTATAATGACTCACATCCAAACATTTCATAGTTACTATAATGCCTCACATCCAATCATCTCATAGTTACTATAATGACTCACATCCAATCATCTCATAGTTATATAATGCCTCACATCCAATCCTCTCATAGTTACTATACTGACTCACATCCAAGCATTTCATAGTTACTATAATGCCTCACATCCAATCCTCTCATAGTTACTATACTGACTCACATCCAAGCATTTCATAGTTACTATAATGACTCACATCCAATCATTTCATAGTTACTATAATGACTCACATCCAATCATCTCATAGTTACTATGATGTCTCACATCCAATCATCTCATAGTTACTATAATGTCTCACATCCAAACATATCTTAGTTACTATAATTCTTCACATCCAATCATCTCATAGTTACTATAATTCCTCACATCCAATCATCTCATAGTTACTATAATGACTCACATCCAATCATCTCATAGTTACTATAGTGATTCACATCCAATCATCTCATAGTTACTATAATTCCTCACATCCAATCATCTCATAGTTACTATAATTACTCACATCCAATCATTTCATAGTTACTATAATGACTCACATCCAATCATCTCATAGTTACTATAATTCCTCACATCCAATCATCTCATAGTTACTATAATGTCTCACATCCAAACATTTCATAGTTACTATAATGCCTCACATCCAATCATCTCATAGTTACTATAATTCCTCACATCCAATCATCGCATAGTTACTATAATGTCTCACATCCAACCATTTCATAGTTACTATAATGCCTCACATCTAATCATCGCATAGTTACTATAATGACTCACATCCAAACATCTCATAGTTACTATAATGTCTCACATCCAATTATCTCATAGTTACTATAATGCCTCACATCCAATTATCTCATAGTTACTATAATGTCTCACATCCAATTATCTCATAGTTACTATAATGCCTCACATCTAATCATCGCATAGTTACTATAATGACTCACATCCAAACATCTCATAGTTACTATAATGCCTCACATCCAATTATCTCATAGTTACTATAATGCCTCACATCCAATTATCTCATAGTTACTATAATGCCTCACATCCAATTATCTCATAGTTACTATAATGCCTCACATCCAATTATCTCATAGTTACTATAATGACTCACATCCAATCATCTCATAGTTATATAATGCCTCACATCCAATCAACTCATAGTTACTAAAATGACTCACATCCAAACATTTCATAGTTACTATAATGTCTCACATCCAATTATCTCATAGTTACTATAATGTCTCACATCCAATTATCTCATAGTTACTATAATGTCTCACATCCAATTATCTCATAGTTATATAATGTCTCACATCCAATTATCTCATAGTTACTATAATGTCTCACATCCAAACATTTCATAGTTACTATAATGCCTCACATCTAATCATCGCATAGTTACTATAATGACTCACATCCAAACATTTCATAGTTATATAATGTCTCACATCCAATTATCTCATAGTTACTATAATGCCTCACATCCAATCATCACATAGTTACTATAATGCCTCACATCTAATCATCGCATAGTTACTATAATGACTCACATCCAAACATTTCATAGTTATATAATGTCTCACATCCAATTATCTCATAGTTACTATAATGCCTCACATCCAATCATCTCATAGTTACTATAATGTCTCACATCCAAACATTTCATAGTTACTATAATGCCTCACATCTAATCATCGCATAGTTACTATAATGACTCACATCCAAACATTTCATAGTTACTATAATGTCTCACATCCAATTATCTCATAGTTACTATAATGCCTCACATCCAATTATCTCATAGTTACTATAATGACTCACATCCAATCATCTCATAGTTATATAATGCCTCACATCCAATCAACTCATAGTTACTATAATGTCTCACATCCAATCATCTCATAGTTACTATAATGTCTCACATCCAATCATCTCATAGTTACTATAATGCCTCACATCCAATCCTCTCATAGTTACTTTACTGACTCACATCCAAGCATTTCATAGTTACTATAATGACTCACATCCAATCATCTTATAGTTACTATAATGACTCACATCCAATCATCTCATAGTTACTATAATTCCTCATATCCAATCATCTCATAGTTACTATAATGATTCACATCCAATCATCTCATAGTTACTATAATGACTCACATCCAATCATCTCATAGTTACTATAGTGATTCACATCCAATCATCTCATATTTACTGTAATGCCTCACATCCAATCGGCAGAATCTCTATACGAGCATAATCTACTCATTTCATTAACTACTGTCTCATGGTTAATAGTCTTAACACGATTCTCACAGTTGTCAGCTCTGATTTAAGTCCATATCATATTTAATACGACTTTAAACTATTTACTGAATCTTGTATCTAAACCCTAAATTGGGTTTAAGACATTTCGTCTGCATCATACAAAATTTTAAGTATAATCTAACCACACAACTATTTCTCTACAAATTCCTGCACTTGATGTTAACTTCGGGCCTGTAGGAAGACATCCGCTTGCTACATTCGCCATCCCAGGTTTCTTCTTGACAGCTCCAGACGCTTGTGTCGTCAGCCGTCCAATTCGCTACTCGTTATGTCTCAGAAAGTAGCCTAGATGAACCCCTTAAAATTCACGCTTTACCCTTGACCTTTCTGAGTACATACTCACCCAATCTCTTTATCTCCCTCAAGTAAGATCACTCTCAATTAACTGTATCCATTCTCTTACCTGCTTTTCATGTAAGATTATTTTCGTTCTTGTTATCTCCCCTTCTTCAAATGTTAAACAACTCTCCCTATATAACTCGTCTATACAAAGACTAACGGCACATGTAATGGGTGATATGGTCGGTATCTTGCCAGACCGCCATACTTTATAATACCAGTTTTTTTTGGCTTGTGGAACTAGAAGCGGTTAATCTGGTGTTCTTAGTTCTTTAGCCACGGAGCTACCGCAACTCTCCTATGTACCCCCATGATTAAAAAACAATTAAATGATATCTGGAGTGTCAGCATTGGGCCACGCTCCCCAAAAAGAAGTAACCAAAAGAAATTGAGCCCCAACAGATTCAGAAGATGTACCTAGAAACAAAAAAACCAACAGAAACAAAGAATGACAACCCAAAACCCACACACGAACCTCCACTGTACGATGAACAACGATGGACCGACACAATTAACCATGCGGGGTGGGACGGGTGGGGTGTCGATGAGGGCAAAAATAACCAGCCACCCACAGTGTTAGTGACCATCAATTTTACAGACCTTCGGCACATTATTTTGTGGTAACGTGATCGGTATTACGCCCGTGCCGCTTTACTTTCCCAGAAAAAAAGTCGGTACCAATTTAAGGCTGTGTGAATCCGGAAGCCATCGATCAGGATTGAACCCGACCTCTAGCCCTCTGTAGTCCAGCTCACTAACCATTGAGCTATCGCGGCTCCCTCGAATCTTTATTGGTTCCTCTAAAAAAGGAATCAAATCTAATTATAACTTTTCACTCAATTTTTAAAAAAATACAAACATAAAAAATGCATATACCTTAGTTTTCTTAGAAAATCAACAAATCCAATACTTACTTCCCTGTTGAAACAATGTTTATGTGGCCAGACGTTTGACAATGGTAGAAATTAACACAGATTGTAGCAGAGCGGTGTTATCGTAGATTGCTATTGATGAGGATAGATTGTAGCAGAGCGGTGTTATCATAGATTGATATTGATGAGGATAGATTGTAGCAGAGCGGTGTTATCATAGATTGATATTGATGAGGATAGATTGTAGCAGAGCGGTGTTATCATAGATTGATATTGATGAGGATAGATTGTAGCAGAGCGGTGTTATCATAGATTGATATTGATGAGGATAGATTGTAGCAGAGCGGTGTTATCATAGATTGATATTGATGAGGATAGATTGTAGCAGAGCGGTGTTATCATAGATTGATATTGATGAGGATAGATTGTAGCAGAGCGGTGTTATCATAGATTGATATTGATGAGGATAGATTGTAGCAGAGCGGTGTTATCATAGATTGATATTGAAAAAGATAGATTGTATCTTAGCGCTGTTACCGACATTATTATGACAAAAAAGATTGTGACAATACATCCTTTTCATAAATCATTAAAGAGGATAATCTCAAACAAAACGTTGTTATTATACTGGTAGATATACAATAGCAAAGAAAGCTTTAACTGAGCGTGTTCTAGAAGTAGCTTCCTTCTTGACTGGCAAACATGGGAAAAAAAACTGCTGATGTAAGTAAACACGCACATAACAAGCAGGAACGGTTAAAAACAAAAACAAAAAAAAAACAGAAAAAAATCAGACGCGCTAGTAGCTTCTGCAATGGAACAAAATATGCAATCTTCAAATCCAAAAAATCTTTACAGAGCTGGTTAAGAGCGGCGCATGTTATTCCACCTTCTGATTGCCTTCATTTCAGGATCGTTAGCGGGGATTGAAAGGTGGCATGTTACATTTTAGCAAGATAATTTTTTTAGTTCTTGCATTTTTTTTTATTTTTATCAAGATGGATCAGTATGCTTGAAATATGTTGATCATGTTTCTGTTCAGGTGCTGTTTTTCAACTTGTCTTATCAATCTTATCACCTTGATTTCTTCTCACTTTTCTCTATGCTAATTATCACCATTGTCCCTATTTCTATTTCATCTTATCTACTATTTTTACGTCTAATAGAAGGAGGATACTGTTGCCAACTCGTGAATGATATATTTAGATATAACCAATTTGTAAACAATAAACAGCTTTAACAGTATTACGAAACACACAACAGGAAAAATCAATGATTTCAACATATTCTGTACATGAAAGGCAAGCTAATGAATAACATAACAATTAAGGAAATAAAGAATATATAAATCAAATCGGAACAAACAGCTGCTGATCCAGTTTCTCAGTTATTACCCATCTTCTTCAATATTCCTCAAAAGAGCGTTAAAACGGGCGTAAATATCAAATCGGAACAAACAGCTGCTGATCCAGTTTCTCAGTTATTACCCATCTTCTTCAATATTCCTCAAAAGAGCGTTAAAACGGGCGTAAATTACATCGTGTCGTGGTTTTTTTGTTTTATCTTTCGCCAGCTCTTATCTCTAGCGAAGTCAGAATTTTGTATGTTAATCTGTTGTTTTTTTCTCCCCAACAGCGCACAGGGTCCCACGCAGCACTCTCAATACTCATATAACTTAGTTTGATAAAATGTCTCAGCAACTACTTCACTACAAATAAATTAATGCGCTACTTCCAGAGGGAACATATTTCAAACAATATTTGAAAATAAAGAATATTAATTGTTGAAATATATTTATGGGCTTATAAGACAGCAGTCTATAGTTTTACTAAGGCTTGTCCATGAGTGGTGTCACACGAAACACACCTACAGTGATACGACGTAGTTGTTACTGGAAGTTAATGAAAGAACGGACATGACGCCGAGTTAAAGAAGTTAGCACTTTTAGAAACAGAAGGTACATAGTGATGATGATTGTGGTGGTGTTCGTTATACTATAATCTCTTCTATTTTTAGCTGTCAGCTTGTCGCTGTCGACTGACAAGAGCTCTCGTGCAAATGTTCCTGTGTTCTTCAATGTATTGTATTGTTCAAAAGAGTGGTAAGATATACTGCAAAGAATTGACTTATCAGATTTGATCAACTGCGTCAGTTTGGTTATAGTAGGTCTGTAAAGTGTAGACAGTGCCAGCCGTTTTTGTTCTCGTAAGAGATCCATTTGTTAGAAGATGGGAGAGGGAGTGTGAAACATTGGACGAAATTTTTTTTAAAAAGAGGAAAATATAAAGACGTATTGAAACAGCGGAAAATGACAAGAATAATCAAAACAATCCAAGCAAGACAAGAGAAATATGAAGACAATTATAAGAAACCCTTCATGGCTTTTGTGGTGTGCAATTATAGTGTCCCTGTAATATATCAATATCAGAGACGGAGAATAAACTGCTAAAGAAAGATAGACATAATCATCATCATCATCAAGTACCGGGCCTAGTGGCGTAGGTGATCATGTCTCTCCACAACTTTCGATCTCGGCAGCTATTTATCATTTCTGTTGTTGACCTTCTGCCAAGCCATTCTCTTAAGCTGTCTGTTATTTTTTCTCTTTGCTTCCCTCTATCGCTTCGTCCCTCAATTTTTCAAGTTGTTACAATATATTTAAGTTGTTCTCTTCTCATGGCCAAAAAATGATGATTGTCTCTTCCTAATATTGGAAATTAGCTCTCTTTTTCTAATGTTGTGACGATTCCTGATTATACAAAGAAATTACGACGGTGATTTTCTGTTGCCTTCCGTCGGTTTGTTTACGGTTGACTCCGCTAGCCTTTGACTAAAAAGTCTCACCCACAAGGCAGTGGGGTTGTTTACTTCAGGGTACCCTCCCTTAGCCTTTTACTCTCCCGAGCTTACCTGCAAGGCAGCAGGGCAGCCACAGGTTGTACTGTTTACTGCATACAGTAGCAGGTAAAATTACCCGACCTGACAGGTATAGACATAATTGTGAGAGAAATTAACAAGAGATGGTCTCAGCCCGAACAATAAGACAACAGAAGTAGATCATAGTGATATCGAAGAAACAATCATCAACATCACGCAGCGAAAAATAAGCAGGACAAATCTGAAACAAGTGCATGGCCTGAAATACTTGGACACAATAAAAACATTAGAAGGAAGCTGCAGCATGGAAATAACAAGCAGAATAGCTCAGGCCAAAGTAGCGTTAAAAAGAAAAGAAAAAAAACGTCATCTGCAACAGGTTCATATCAATAGAAATGAAAAAGAGAGTTCTACGGTGTTATATAGAGCCAATTCTTATTTATGGAAGTGAATCATAGACAGCAGACAAGCAAACAACAAGATAGTAGTATTCTTTTCGCTGGTTTGGCTTAAAGTGTAACTTTTGTGTGTGATTCTGAATGAGGATTTATAGGCGGAATCACCAAGCTTAAGGTGTATCCACGTGCCGAAGAGCTGTATGACTGCGGTTATCTAGTCTTTAACGAGGAAATGGGTTTTGGATCGTGCGACCGAGTGAGTGCACGTGAGTCTAGACCCTCCTCGGCAGATCGCTGACGGCCAGCGATAACCGTGAGTCCACGTCACTCCTTCGTATGAAAGAGATGGGAGTTAAGATGAGCACAGCCATAAACGAGAAACTTAATGGGCGAGTAAGAGGACTTATCAACCCAGAACCGGTGTCGTCAGACGCTGGACACTGCAGGACTTGCTGAGGAGGGATCTGAGCACCTATGGACAAGCTCGGAGTGCAAAAATGATGACCCGCAAATAAATCAATAACTCAACTCAAATATTAAATAGATAAAAATGGAAGGTGGGTCTAGGGAAACCATCAGAATGGGCAACTATCAACTGAGCAATATTTGATAGATTCTAGTGGAGTCAGCTAATCTTTACATTCGAGGATAAGGCAGCATAATTACGACAGTCGTTATGCAGCAAAATAACGTTCATTTTGTCATACAGACAGTGGTTTAGGAGGTTCGTCAACTCACTATAGTGACTTCAAGTATGGGAACAACCGTAGAAGGGAAAAATGTTGATTTAGTTCAGGTTGTCATTTCTGCTCGGTAGTTTCAACAGCTGTCTGCTAGCAGTCACATTCATGGAAGCCATTCATCCATCTCTTTGTGTAACAAACACTGAAGAGAAAATATTATTTCAGTATTTCATGTTTGATAGTCAAATTATTTACTGTCTGAAAATGATATCTGTTTTAAATGTATCATGTACTTTGAGGTTTACGTCTATTTTCTTTTCATTCATTCATT